>SNQN01001554.1:0-30357 GCA_008642245.1 Bassia scoparia | reverse complement strand
CATTCACACTTTTTAAGCTATACCACAGTCCACAGCTTCTTCTTTTACTCCCTTTCATTTCTAAAAGGAACCAGGCATATAAATATTGAATTTGAGCCATTTAAAAGTGAAAAATATTCTTTCCTTGGATAATAAAGTTTCTATCCAAAATTTTATCATTTGAGCCTAATATAGCCTTAAGTCTTGCTTTATTTTTGTGGTTTCACTATAGCTGTAATGTTTCAAAAGTACATTAGTTGTCATATACTTGTGCTTGTGACCAATTTATCTGGAACTGCTTTTTAATAGTCTCAATTCTCAACTGGCCCGTTTCTTTAGATTGTGAATAATATCATTAGATTGTCATTCATGTAATCAATACACAACATTGCATTACAATTATTAGATTAAACATAACACTAAAAACTCTGTATGCTGTAATTCTATTGGCATGCTCCTCAAGAAATGACTTGAGTGTTTCTTGTATGTTTTGTCTGATTTCTTAAAACCTCAAATCAGATGATGAAATGAAACTTGGCATCTTGTAGAGGTTTACTCTACATTGTCTTGCTAAATTTCACAACTTTATTTTAGATACTGTAACTTCATTTCCCCTCATTTTGTGGCTTTTAACTTTGTATAATTTGCTTTTATGATGATGCTTTATATCCGTTCATTGTGTTCAGTGGTTTCAGCGAATTTCTTTATCCGTTGCTTTGCATTGTTGTCGTTAAGTGCTAAAGAATGATGAGCTTGCATGTGAAAGGGGTAGACGTAGAAAGGAATCTGGTATTTTGGTCTTCATTTCTCCTTTTCCCGAATATCCATTTTGATATTGGGTAAAAAAAGCAACACCAATTCACTTTCTATTAATTAAAGAAACCCCCATTACAACAATAACTAACCAAAAGGTTACAATTGTTGCTGAATGGGCTGCTTTCTGGTTTTATCAAGTCTTACTTAGTTGGTATTCATTAGATTAGATTAGGATTTGACTTTGCTTTTTGATGGAAATCCCAGTCAAATTTACTTTTTTTCTATTTTAGTTTATTAATCTTCGCCTGCCTTTGTTTTCTTCATGTAATATTTTATCCAAAGTTAGGTACTTATGTTGAATCCTATAATAAATAATAATAATAATAATAATAATAATAATAATAATAATAATAATAATAATAATAATAATATATAAATAATAATAATAATAATAATATAATAATAATAATAATAATAATAATAATAATAATAATAATAAATTAATAAATAATAATAATAATAATAATATAATAATAATAATAATAATATAATAAGATAATAATAATAATAATAAATAATATAATAATAATAATAATAATATAATAATAATAATTAATAATAATAATAATAATATAATAATAATAATAATAATATAATAATAATAATAATAATAATTAAATAATATAATAATATAATAATATATAAATAATAATAATAATAAATAATAATAATAATAATAATAATAATAATAATAATAAATAATAATAAATAATAATATAATATATATAATAATAATAATAATAATAATAATAATATATATAATAATATAATAATAATAATAATAATAATAATAAAATAATAATAATAAATAATAATAATAATAATAATAATAATAATAATAATATAATAATAATAATAATAATAATAATAATAATAATAATAAAAAATAATAATAATAAATAATAATAATAATATAATAATAATAATAATAATAATATATAATATATAATAATAATAATAAATAATAATAATAATATAATAATAATATATATATAATAATATAATAAATTAATAATATATAATTATAATAATAATAATATATAATAATAATAATAATATAATAATAATTAATAATAATAATAATAATAATGATATAATAAATAATAATAAATAATAATATAATAATAATTATAATAATATTATTCATTATTATTATTATTATTATTATTATTATTATTAATTATTAATTATAATATAATTATTATTAATTATTTATTATTATTATAAACGTGGCAAAGCGTTACAATATAACAAAAAAGTACAAAGTGATCTACAAAAAGTTGGAGGGGAGTCGAGTACAATTTGGGCCCCCACTCCTCTAGCTATAGCGAATATTGCAACAGAATGTGCTTTTTGCTATTTTTGACTGTCATTATTTTTTTTCCCTAAAACAACTAATATTCATGTATTTTGGTGAATATAATTGGAGTTATTTTATGAAATTGGACATTGTTTTAGGTTTGCAGGGAATGATTGATGGCTAATTAATGAAAAATTAGAGGGAAGAAATTATTTCAAATTTTGCATTTTATGAGAAAAAATCTTTTATAGAAAATTGTTAAAGTTGATTATAAGTTTTTTTTGACTTATTAAAATACCAAACAAAAATTAAAATAACAAAAGCTTAAAATTGTTAAAAGTAAAAATAATGACATTATTGATTAGTTTTGGGTCTGAAATTTATCTTACAAGAAAGTGACACATAATTTCAAAATATGAACGTAAGCAAATATAGACGGTATTTTACCGAGTAGTAACTACTATCAGACTAAATAATAAATACCTTGGCTCTGAGCCTATGACTTATGGAAGGAAGATTTGAATGACATTTCCCGTCGTAAAGTTGAAAGGAATACCCAGAATTACTTATTCACTGTCCATTCGCACAACGTCAATCCCCAAAATGAAACAAGTGTGTAATTCTCTAAGTACAGATAAAATTATGCACGCTTTTTACAAGTGGTTTACGGAAACTTTGCTTTTAAGATTAGTGACGAACTCAACAAACTAAAAAGCTTAAAAGTATGCCTTTCAGTAGTTGTTGTCTTCTTGAGCACTTGAGGTCTTGAGCAATGAGCATCTACTTACCTTTCCGTTTGGTTCACATTTCCATAGGACTTGTAGTTGTTGAGGGGCAATAGGGTAATGACAGGTTAATTTTTCTTAACATTGATCATATGTTAATGATTGACATTTGACAAGAGACAAATAAATCTGTAAATGCAAACTATTTTACTTCCACTCACTATCTCCCATTTACTACTGTCGCTTTTTAAAATACCACTCAGCAACCATCGAAGCCGTCTCTCTGTAATCAACGGAGCAGAGGTTGACGAGACCGATACCCCCCCCCGTGCCGGATGCCTATCTGGGGAATACTCCGATCGATCGCCCGAACCCGACCTAATTTTAAAGTGAAAAATATTCTTTCCTTGGATAATAAAGTTTCTATCCAAAATTTTATCATTTGAGCCTAATATAGCCTTAAGTCTTGCTTTATTTTGTGGTTTCACTATAGCTGTAATGTTTCAAAAGTACATTAGTTGATCATATACTTGTGCTTGTGACCAAATTTATGTGAACTGCTTTTTAATAGTCTCAATTCTCAACTGGCCGCTTTCTTTAGATGTGAATAATATCATTAGATTGTCATTCATGTAATCAATACACAACATTGCATTACAATTATTAGATTAAACATAACACTAAAAACTCTGTATGCTGTAATTCTATTGCATGCTCCTCAAGAAATGACTTGAGTGTTTCTTGTATGTTTGTCTGATTTCTTAAAACCTCAAATCAGATGATGAAATGAAACTTGGCATCTTGTAGAGGTTTACTCTACATTGTCTTGCTAATTTCACAACTTTTATTTTAGATACTGTAACTTCATTTCCCCTCATTTTGTGGCTTTTAACTTTGTATAATTTGCTTTTATGATGATGCTTTATAATCCCGTTCAATTGTGTTCAGTGGTTTCAGCGAATTTCTTTATCCGTTGCTTTGCATTGTTGTCGTTAAGTGCTAAAGAATGATGAGCTTGCATGTGAAAGGGGGTAGACGTAGAAAGGAATCTGGTATTTTGGTCTTCATTTCTCCTTTTCCCGAATATCCATTTTGATATTGGGTAAAAAAGCAACCCAATTCACTTTATTAATTAAAGAAACCCCCATTAACAACAATAACTAACCAAAAGGTTACAATTTTGCTGAATGGGCTGCTTTCTGGTTTTATCAAGTCTTACTTAGTTTGGTATTCATTAGATTAGATTAGGATTTGACTTTGCTTTTTGAGGAAACGTCAAATTTATTTTTTCTATTAGTTATTACTCTTCGCCTGCCTTGTTTCTCATAGTAATATTGATCCAAAGTTAGGTACCTTATGTGAATCCTATAAAATAATAAAAAATAAATAATAATAAAATAATAATATAAAATAAATTAATAATACATAAATATAATATAAAAGTAATAATAATAACTAATATAATAATGAATAAAATAATAATAATAATAATAAAGAAGAAATATCAATAATAATCAATAAAATAATAATAAATAATAATAATAATAATAATAATAATAATAAACATTCATAATAAATAATAATAATAATAATAATATAATAAAAGAATAATAATAATAATAATATATAATATATATAAGAATAAATAAATACATAATAATAAATAACATAATAATATATAATGAATAATCAAAATAGATAATAATAATAATAAAATAAATAATAATAATATAATAATAATAATAAAATAAAATAATAATATAATAATAATAATAATAAATAATAGATAATAAATACATAATCAAATAAAAATAACTAAAAAATAATAATAATGAATAATAATAAATAATACAATAATAAAAATAAATAAAATAAAAAATAAAAATAAAATAAAATAAATAATAATAATAATAATAAAAATAATTAATAATAATAAATAAAGAATAATATAATATAAAACTAATAAAATAAATATATAATAAATAATAATAAAAGATAAATAAAATAATAAATAATAAATAATAATATAAATAATACAAATAAAATAATAAAAATAATAAAATAATAATAATAATAATAAAATAATATAATAAAAAAATAATAATAATAATAATAATAATAATAATAATAATAATAATAATAATATTATTATTATTATTATTATTATTATTATTATTATTATTAATTATTAATTATAATAATAATTATTATTAATTATTATTATTATTATAAAACGTGGCAAGCGTTACAATTAACAAAAAGATCAAGTGATCTACAAAAAGTTGGAGGGGAGTCGAGATACAATTTGGGCCCCCACTCCTCTAGCTATAGCGAATAGTTGCAACAGAATGTGCCTTTTTGCTATTTTTGACTGTCATTATTTTTTTTCCTAAAACAACTAATATTCATGTATTTTGGTGAATATAATTGGAGTTATTTTATGAAATTGGACATTGTTTTAGGTTTGCAGGGAATGATTGATGGCTAATTAATGAAAATTAGAGGGAAGAAATTATTTCAAATTTTGCATTTTATGAGAAAAAATCTTTTATAGAAAATTGTTAAAGTTGATTATAAGTTTTTTTTGACTTATTAAAAAAAATACCAAACAAAAATTAAATAACAAAAGCTTAAAATTGTTAAAAGTAAAAATAATGACATTATTGATTAGTTTGGGTCTGAATTTATCTTACAAGAAAGTGACACATATTCAAATATGACGTAAGCAATATATGACGGTATTTTACGAGTATAATACTATCAGGACTAATAATAAATATCCTTGGCTCTGAGCCTATGACTATGGAAGGAAAGATTTGATGAATTTCCCGTCGTAAAGTTGGAAAGGAATACCCAGAATTACTTATTCCATGTCAATTTCGCACAACGTCAATCCCCAAAATGAAACAAGTGTGTAATTCTCTAAGTACAGATAAAATTATGCACGCTTTTTACAAGTGGTTTACGGAACCTTTGCTTTTAAGATTATGTGACGAACTCACAAACCTAAAAAGCTAAAAGTATGCCTTTCAGTAGTTGTTGTCTTCTTGAGCACTTGAGGTCTTGAGCAATGAGCATCTATCTTACCTTTTCCGTTTGGTTCACATTTCATAGGACTTGTAGTTGTTGTAGGGCAATAGGGTATGACATGGTTAATTTTTCTTAACATTGATCATATTGTTAATTATGTTGACATTTGACAAGGATGACAAATAAATCTGTAAATGCAACTATTTTTACTTCCATCACTATCTCCATTACTACTTCCGATTTTTTTAAATACCACTCCAACTTGAAAATAACTCTCTTTATTAAATACGAAGTACGTAGGGTCTGTTTACTTCAGCTTATTTTCAGTTCAGTTCAGCTCCATTCAGTTCAGTCTAGTTCAGTTCTTTACCTAATTTCTCTCTCTCATAAAATATTCAATTCAGTCTCATTCAATTCAGTTCATCTGATTTCAGTTAATGTAAATGGACCCGTACTATCTTCACTAAATATCGATGGTCATCTATAAATCTATTAATTATGCTTATTATGTTGGGATATTAATTTTATTCTCTAAATAAATTCTATAACATAAAGGAATTTTAAAATGCGATTGAAAGAAAAAGATTTTATTGTCAAAGATTTTAAAGCAAATGTAGTATGACAAGAAAGTAAAAGTAAAAATATAATCACTTTTTTTTATAGGGCGGTAAAGTTTATAGAGGGGTGGAGGATATGAACTTGTAACCTTTTATACAAGTACAATTATACATATGTCTTTAGCTTTTACCAATTGGCCTAAATCTCATTGATATACAAAATACAATTACTACTCGTATATAGAGTTCAATTAAAAAAAATGTTTACGAAAATACGTGGAAATAATTAAAATGTTTACGAAAATACGTGGAAATAATTAATTGATATAGAGTTCAATTGCTTCCTACTTGGTATTTACTTCAAATATATTGAGCCAAAAAATCCAGTGAACCAAAAAAATTTAAGGTTTTTCCTCACTGATACAAATATAGTTTTTCAAACAATGTATTAATTTACAAAAATTGATGAGTAATGACTTTGTTCATACTTCTATGTCATTGTACTTTAGTAAGCCCTGGTTACTTTTTTTTTTTGAAAGTACGCCTTAGTTACTTTAGTAAGGTTGAATTTATCGAACAATTGCAAATTGACAAAGTTTAGAATAAAATGGACTCACATTATATAATTGAAAAAAGAATTGATAAAATTACACTAAAACTATTTATAGTTATCATAAATTTGTTATGCGAGTAAGTCGCTTTGAAACCATTTAAAAAAAGTTGAAAACATTCCTTAAAAAAGTCAATCAAATTAATACACTGTAATATGTGTGATTGAATATTTGAAAATAAAAATTGCCATAGAAAAAACTACCCAAATTCAACCCAAATTAATCAAGCACGACAACTTTTATTTGATGAAAATGAGAGGTTACACCTCAAACAATAAAACATAAAAATTATATAGAAATTATTCTTGGTAAAGCCACTCCTAAATTATTATTGCTAATTATCCTAGTCAGCTCCTAAGGCAAGGGATGAATTATTTTGAAGCCTTTTTGTTGTATAACTCTATAATTTGCGAGCCAATCTGCAGCCACGTTCGCTTCGCGATAGCAATGAATACTCCTAACTTCCCATTATTGTCTTGCTAGCGTATCTTTGCAATATTGAATCAGTTGTCTATGAGATTTGCAACAAAACAAGTGAGCACCTGACCATGGTGGTCTCTTAAGATTCCACCACCACCAGCCCCTGGAGCACCTGACCATGGTGGTCTCTTAAGATTCCACCCCTCGCAGCCCCATCCATATTGAACACAACCTGGCTCTCTTGAGGAGGGAACCATAGCACCATTATTTCTTTTTTAATTGGAGCTTTAATAACTTTTTTTACCATAAACAATTGAAATTCAAAATTTCAATCGTAAAATACAAACTCAAATATGATAAGTCATTAAAAAATTCATTTTCATACTAACTTCTTTATAAAAAATACGATTATACTCCATACTACATTAAAAATTTTATTTTTACTTTTATGAGAATCTTAAAAGTTTTGAACCCAAAAAAATTGCGGATACATATTATCAATAAGTTCATGTTTTTTTTTTTTTTTTTTTTTTTATGAGATCAATAAGTTCATGTTCAGATAAGTACAAACCCATTAACTAAATAAACATGCCCCTGAAACAGGCTTTACAAGAACAAAAAATATCCTAAAAATAGATTAGGATATAAAACTAAGATAATACTACTAGCAGTAATAGTACTATATACACTAAGATAAAATACATAAATACTTGTATCTAATAATAATAACTCTTACTAAAGCAATCCCCATCTCCCACAATTTTCCTCCTAAATTTTCCTCCCAAAACACACTTTATTAATTATATTGCATCAAAAATGTAAAATATCATTTAATGAATATTAATAAATGTGTTTTGGAGTAAAGTTTTACATATTTATTAATTTATATATTACTATAAAAAAATTAAAATAAAACCTTATTTTTAAATAATTACAATTTTAAAATATCGAAATTTGATTTAGTTTTGAGTGATTTGTCTTTTATTTAAAAACCGAACATATGTTAGGAGATTATCTAATTTCTTAACAGAATGAGGTGAAAAGCGAGAATTTTCCGTCCATTATACTCGGGTATTTCAGATGTATATGTATCAGACTATTAGAAACCCACATGTCAGGTCTTTCTGAAAATCATAGGATACCAATTTATCTTTCACTTCAGCCGTATGTCCTTCTCAATTTCAGTATATATGCTGTACTTGCAAAGTGTTCTCCTCCATTCTTTCAAATGAATAAATGAACAAAAATATTGTTCTCGTCTAATCTTTTATTGAAATTAAGAACAAGCAGTGACCGAAAGCATAGCAATATATAGAGACTGAAAGAGACTGAATGAATGATTACATGATCATCTTATTTCTGAATGAATGATTACATGATCAAATTAAAGTCTCAATATATAGACTGAAAGAGTTGGCTGAGCCAATCAGAAACAAGTACAATAAACCTAAACCAATTAGAGTTAAGCTAAAGGATTGCTGAGCTGTCAAAATATAACTAACACACTAACTGATTTATAACCAACTTATATCAGCTAGTTGCTTAAGACTTAATCCAGCTGCAAATATAGGAGGATAGGCATAATTAGAAGAGATAGCAGCTTTAGGCAGTTTGTGAGTTTTGATCATTGTGTGTAGCTGCAGGAGTATCTCCAGGCCCGTGATGAGGATTTCCCAATCAATCTAGTGGATTGACAATCCAATGGCATTATCGTTATTTTTGGTTCTTTAAAATTGATGGCACATGACTTTTAATGACAATATTATAAATAAAATATTCCATTTATTTACCAAAATGTCATTGAATTGACAATTTTTATCAATCCAATGGATTGATTAGGCATCCCTCGCCAGTGATCTCCACACTCCCCATTAATTTTCGCACTCCAAATTAGCGATCACTTTGACGGTCGCTAATTTGAAGTGCGGAAATTAATGAGGGAGTGCGGAAATATGTTCCCGTATAAAGTAGATTTGTCAAAAAAAAAAAAAAAAAACATTCCCCCTGCTAATTGCCTTTAACGAGCTTCATAGTGGCCTAGTTGGTGGGTCTTTCTTTATTCTTAAATGCCTTCATCAGTAATAGTCATCTACTCATTTCCTTTGAGTTGCAGGTTCTTTTTCAGTTTCATGACTCACCACACACCACCCAATTTTCCTTTTCCTTTTATAAATTGGAATGATGGTTGCTAAATTTGGGTGTTGCGCCTTCAATCTTCCAACCTATTAGCAGAAACTCTTCCCTTCTCCATTCCTTGTTTCAATTATATCAGAACCACCCCAAGATGTCTTCTCCAGCAATCCCATCTCAGCGTTCAGATTCCATGTCGAACACCATAGATTATTCCTATGCTCCTCCTTCACCATCTCCTTCCTCTAAAAATTTATAACACGTAATTAACTACCCGTAATTAACAATATATACAAACCAAGGGTTGTTATTAGTCGAGAGTTCGGCTCGTTGGGGCTCAGTTAGAGCTCGAGTTCGACTCGAGGATAAACAAGTAATATATTTTTAATTAACGCTAAGCTAGGTTTAAAAAGCTTGCGACCCGACCCGAGTTATATATTTATTATTATAAATAATATACTTTGATAAAAGTTAATAAATAAAAAATTAATTAAAAGCTTATTAGTGTGCTATCTTATTTGGTGTAACTTTTTTTTTTTTTTTTTTTACGAGGAAAGATAAATTCGATTAAATAAAAGTCATCTCGACATCTATATTAATATTGAAGCACAATTCAGAAAAAAATTAAAATATAGATACTGAAACTTTTAGAAGCATTAAAAATAGGTTATGTGTATATTAGCCTAAATGAGCTTGCTTGTTTTTATAAACATGCTTTAGTAAATGAGCTCGAGCCGAGCCTCGAACTCCCGCTAACAAGTTCGGGCCGAGCCTATCAAAACTCGATTTCAGCTCGACTCATTAGCATACAATAGCCCGGCCTACACCTAAAATACTATGATCAAATTTGTGAAAAAAAAAGAATAGAAAGAGAACATGATGAAATCCTTTATTTTTGTGATTTGGACTGTGATCACATTCAGTCATTCTTAACTTGGTCTTATAATCTTCTCGCGATTAAGACTTGGTCACTCCGATTTTTTTGCTGTCTCTCAGACAGTACACATTACTTAAAAAAAAAAGGAGAAAAAAAGATTACAGTGCTATTAGCTTATTAGGTGGTTCAGAACACTCTGAGTAATCCAAAGTCCAAAGCCGAAGGCATTGTATGACAGTATGAGCTACGTTGTTATGTATGAGCTATTTAGTCGAAGTGTTTTGCTATAAAAGTTACATGTTCAATACTGAATTACTGACACGTGGACATAACAAGAAGCCTTAAGCTGCGGCAAATTCCTAATCAATCCATTTTACCCTTAATTAGGCTTTGGTCATAATTAGTAATTGTTAACCTTCTTGTACGTACTGCTGTTGGAGCCTCTGACACTAGTCATCAGTCATCACTCATCAGCAAGAGCTTCAATTATTCCTGATCATCAGTAACTAACAGCAACAGAATGTTACTTAATTACAAGTCATAACACACATGCCAAAAGTATTTAATGTTAATCCTTTATTTTGTAAAAACGAAATTATTCGGCTGTACTCGATCATGTCTATATATATACAAGATGACATTCTATCTTTTACTCATTCAACCAAAAATCTCGATCTTCTCTTTTCTCACATATGATTCCCTTTCTTTTAATTTTTTCTACTAAACATGTTCAAACTCTGAATACTAGCTAATTAACAATTGCTCCTTTAAGTAGCCTCTCTTATTACTTGTAGCTAGTGTTGTCATATCACCACAACTCGAGCATTTCTTACGCAGAAAGACAGCAGCAATCGGCGACACTTCTTCACTGCTTTGAGATAGGATGCCAAGCTTTTTTATTTTGCTCGCCTTTTTATTACTCCCTCCGTAACATAAAACTTGCAACGATGGGACATTTTTCCTCTCTACTTTATGTCCCATCGTTGCAAGTTTTATGTTACGGAGGGAGTACTTTGGACTACATCAGTTATCGGTGTCAATCATTCAGGTAGACCATTAATTGTTTCTCAATGCAATATTTACATATTGTTTACTCCGTATGGTAGATGATTTGGATATTTATTCTTTGGTTTAATTTGATATTTTTCTAGTTTTCAATGGTGACTCGAAAGGCATTATGTACACACAGTGGCTGGATCACTTTGAGTGCGATGAATTGTGCAACGTCACTTTCCCACAAAGAGTGTTAATAAACGACTCCCGTTGGGCAGGAGCTGAGGCTGGGGCTCCGATCTTTGTATATTTTGGGGGATTTGATATTGTGAAACCAACCTTGTGATCAAATGGGTTTTATTATCACTCTGTTGCATTCACAAATTTAAGGGCATGCATAGTTTTATATCGAGGGTAATACATGTATTCAACTTACTGTGTTGTCATTTCCCAATACTCGGCGTACTTTAATCTCAAAAGCAGTAGTTCTTAAAAAAACATAGAAAAACGCAATTAAAGTTGACGCTAAAAAAATGGTTAGAAAAATTAATATCTATCTGTACATTCTATTAATGTTTTAATAAGCATTAACAGCACTTAAGAACGAACATAATAAGGGAAATTTTTGCTAGGCACCAACCGCACAGTTTAATCCTTTAGTACGGTACCATTTTTTTATAAAATCTCCAATTATTTGGTAGGCATCAGTTTTTATCTATCCCTGTAGTAGTACATTTTTTATAAATCCAATTATTTGGTAGGACCTAGTTTTTTATCTAATCTCTTTAGTTAGGTGACGATTTTTTATAAATCCACAATTCAAGTACTAGTATTTTTTTGCAGACGCGATGCGTGCATAATTTTGTATATGAAGTCATTAAATTGATTTTTATATATGATTTTTAAAATATAAGAAAAATTTAGAAAAAAAATAATTAATATTCCTCATAATCTCTATTACATAAGAATTATATTTTTTTTCTCAATAAGAATTCTATATTAATGTAGATTTATCATGTATGTAATATGAGATGTTTTGTTATTAGCATTGAGTATTTTATTTTTCAGTGAACTAAATTGTGTATTTGATTATTAGAAGCGTATATACTTATGAAATTTGTTGATACTTAACTAATTGATTTTTATGTAAAAAAAGTAATAATAAAAATAAAGAGGTGGTTGCTTGCAATTGAAATAATAGGAATTTTTCACTGTGTCTTTTTTTAGTTAATACAGTAGTAAGTTTTCCCTTTTTTTTGTCAAACATTATTTTAGGATTATGCATTAATTGTGTTTTTGAATTTTACATGATTGAATATTAAATTTGGCAAGTTTATGCATAGAAGTAAATGTTTGTTTTGTAATAATAGCTAATTATAAGGGTTGAATTGGAAATTCATAGGGGGACACCATTGCTCCCCCTTCACTTATATAATAAAGATAAGTTTGATTAAGTGTCTAAAACGTGAGTATAATCATGTTTAAGCTGTTAATTAGGGGATTTTGGTCGTTAAGTATGTGTTATTTTAACTAACCTAGGTTATGCAATCTGGTTAAGCCACTTTAAATCCTACTCAATCCTTTCCCCTCGTTTTTGTTTTCGAAACCTTATATCTTCTTCAATGAGTTCAATCCCATTCACTTGTTCTTCGATCCTTTCCCCCCCAAAAAAATAGATACTGAATGAGACTTACAATAAATTAGGTTAAATCAGTGAACATGCAACTGAAACAATTGCACAATTGAACATCATCAAACCACAAAAATCAGGAATAAAGTCACAATTCTTATTAAATTTCAAGCATAACATTCAAATTTCAAGCATAATTCTTGATCAATTTAAAAACTGATATGAAACAATAGCAAAATAATGCCACAAAAACGCACATATGAACAASAAATTTGCAGATTGATTATCAAATTTAAAGGAAATTAAACAAAATTGGTAACAATTATCAATGCTTGAGCGAAATAATGGAATCGAAGGAAAAAAAAAGGAAGTAAAAAACATACGTCAACAAATACAAGCAAGCAACGAACCAAGGAAGATCAGAAGAAGAAAAAGAAAAATTTCAGAAGGAAGTAAGAAGAAGAACAGATTCGAGGGAATTTCAGAGAAGGAGATGCGTATGAGCAATAGAAAAGCAGGGGAAGTTGCAAGGGCAGTAAATGCGAGGGAATTGACCTTAACACTGACTTAACGACCAAAAGCCCCTAATTAACAGCTTAAACATGATTATGCCATACTCACGGTTAAGACACCTAATTAAAACTTATATGTATTATTGGGATTTATAAAAACGGGTACCTACTAAAGGAAATTTCTCTAACTATTAAGAGTATTAACTATATATTGTCTCATGCAACTTGAAAATCTATATACGAGTACATGGTAATAATTAAATTATTCCTAGTAAATTAAGTAACCGCGCCATCAATATAATAATACAAAGTACTTAATAAGCATTAGTTGATTATGGAACATTACTTAACGAACCAATGGTTGATCGTCTAGAATTTTGTTTTAACAAACTTTAAGCAATCAAACTTGTCATTTTGATTTTTGCATACAAGCTACTATGTAATTGTCACATTATAACATGCATATGTGTATCATTATACTATTTATGTTGTTTTTTTAGCATCGCTTCAAGGGTAACTCAGCGCCATTAGGTAGCACTGATTCGGCTATGAAGGACCATAGAGTTAGGGCTCGTTTGTCTACGGACCAGGCTTTACAAGATTTTGCAAATATTATACAGAGTTTGAAGGCAAATTTATCAGCTCACAAATCACCTGTAATTGTTGTGGGCGAGGGCTACGGTGGAGGTATCAAAATTACTCTCTGTTACACCATTTTTTGTTTACGGAATAATAATTAATCTCATTGAGTCATTGATATAAAAGATAATTATACAGTATTTAATTTCATAATACTCGTAATTTATTTAAAATGAAAAAAAAATTAAAGAAACACGATTTGTTTTTCCAAGTACTCCGTATTTGCAACAAAGCTCTTGGAGTATCCGATTTGTTTCAGTAAATTGTTATATACGTAAAGGGGAACTGATTTCCGCACTCCACYRTCATTTATGCATTCCAATTTAGCGACCGATTTTTGGTAGCTAAATTTTTTATGGTCGCTAAATTGGAGTGCGAAAATCTGTGGCCTACGCAAAGATAATTAAATTTTTAATTTAAGTCATAACTTTGTTTTCTTTGTGTATCTAGCGTTGGCCACGTGGTTCCGGTTAAAGTACCCAGACATCGCGATTGGAGCGTTGGCTTCGTCAACGCCGTTGTTGTACTACGGTAGCGCTAGCCCCCCAAGGCATGAGTATTGTCGAATTGTCAGCAACGATTTTAAGGTATTTTGTTGTGATACATTACAATTACATGCATTAATACTTTGTTTTAAAATTTTCCCCACACTTAATTATGAAATTATATATTATAATAACTTGTACTACTGTGTTTTAATTTATTACCTTCCCGGCCTAGTCCAAGTCCAACTTACAAAGGCCACTCTAATTGATAGCAATATTTTAGTCTGAACAACAAAATGCCAAAGTTTATAATTGGTCCTTTTATATTGATTGAAAAAAGTTGAAAAGCATTACTAAATCTACAATTCTACATGCGTAGATTAGTGAGGGAGTAGTGAATTAGTGATTAGTGGTATACTGGAATTGGACTAAGCTAATGGGCATGCATCAAAATAATAGTATAGAATGCCCAATCGAGTAACGCCCATATGCCCCATTCCCTCGAGTCTTTTATCTTTTTTTTTTTTTTTTTTTTTTTTTTTTTTTTTTTTTTTTTTTTTGACGAGACCCTCGAGTCTTTTATCAAAATGGCTATTTTGCAAAAATTATTTACCAAAATGTCTTGATGAAAAAAAAATATTTACCAAACTAGCTAAGCTACAAGCCTATCAACCTAAGCAAAAACAAAATTCTAATAAATTTATCTTTGTACAATAACATGGAACACTGTTTAGCACACACTTTCAATGTAAAATAAGGTAATTGTGGGTTAGTGAGGATATTTAGTGTAGTGGTCCAAAAATGTAGTACAATTGTGATTTAGATTGAAAATTAGTATAGTGGGTCAAAAAATAAGATAATTGGTGAGTTATGTGAGATATTTGTATTTAAAAATTTACCAATAGTAAAAGTTGAACAATTATTGAAAGTTTTTTGTTACGCCCAAATTAAAAAGTGTTGAATGTTTTTCGTTACGGAGAGAGGAAGTTAATATTTATCTTTTTTACAATCTCATTGCTATCTTTTTTTTTGGAGGAGCAATCTCATTGCTATCTAATAGGAGTATGCAGATGATTTTAATTGATTTTTTTCTCTACTCCTGATAGATTTTTTTAATTATTTCATTTTTTAGGCAAAATTATAGTTTTAAGAATGTATACGGTACATTCAATCCTATTATTTATAGCCAAGGGGGAGCAATGGTGTCCCCCTAGAAATGTCCTATTCGTCTCTTGGTAAATATAATAACCATATTTTAATCTTCCTTAATTAATTCACTCCTATTATAAAATTTTCAATCAAAGGAAGGTTTTAAATTTATCAATAAACTACTCTTAAACCTAAAACATTGATAGTAAAAAAATTATGATTGAAAAAAACTACAATTCATAAACAAAAATAATTCAAAGAGCGTGAAATAAATTAACAGTTTTTTTCTTTTTTTATTTCTTTTACGAGTTTCAAGCACGTAACATAGCGTGCATCTAAAAAACTAGTACAAAATTATGCAAAGAATTTCTTCTTATTTCCTGTGTTTGTGAGCACATAAACAAAAAGAAACAATAAATCTAATTTAATCTTCTATATAATGGGTAAGGAAATGATTTATATAATCATAGTTAATTCCCAAACAAATTTAGTCACTATATATTAATTCGGTAAAAAATCTATAACTCTTATTAAAGCATCCAACCTCCCACGTTTTCCTCTCAATTTCCCTCCCAACACACCTTATTAATTATGCATAAAAATGTAAAATCATTAAATGAATGTAAAAATGTGTTTTTAACTAAAATTTTATATATTTATTAATTTATATAAAATATACAAAATTTGAAAAAAGCTTTATAATTACAAATTTAAAAAGATAAAATTTTGATTTAATTTAAGAGCAATTTGTATTTTTATTTTAAACGGAGCAAATACTTCAGGGTTATCTAGTTAACTAATATAGTTAAATAAAATGGATGTTTAGTGATTTTATAGTTTTTTTTTTTTTACGAGAGTGACTATAGTTATAATCACTAGTTTTTTTAAGCTAGCACCGCGATGCGCGTGCAGTCGATTATGTAGAGGGTATTTTTCTCATATTTAAAATATCAGTTCAAAAGAAGATTGACAAAAGAAATGTTTGACAAAATTAATACGTTCTCTCGATTTCTTTTATTGGCAACTTTGGCAAAAAATGGAAATTTCAATATTAGTGGGAAAAAAAATTTTTGTTTCCTTTTTTGGGTAATGGTTTTCCTATAAATTACAATTATACCTTATAAAAAACATAAAGCATACAATTATACAATATGTTTATAACTTAATCCAACTGCAGGTCTCTCACCTACTAACCAACTCTATCACCACCACCCACTACTCTCTCTCTCTCCCACCAATCACCACCACCTAAGATCTAGTTTTTGGTTTCGAATTTGTTTGAATTAATTGAATTTAGATCTGGTTTTTGTTTTGAAAAATATGTTGAATTTGATGTTGGTGTTGATTGGTTGAATTGGATTCTATTGGTGGTGGTGGGTCGAAGTTGAATGGTGCTTGAAGTGGTGTCAATGACAGGGTTGCAGGTGGTTGAATGGTGCTTGATGAATGGTGCTTGAAGTGGTGTCATCAATGGCAGTGGTTTCCATGGTGGTCGGCGACGGTGGTGGCTGAAGTGGGCGGTGGGTGTAGTAGTTTCTATGGTGGTCAACGACGGTGGTGGCTGAAGTGGGCGGTGGGTGTAGTGGTTTCCATGGTGGTCGACGACGGTGGTATGAAGTGGTAATTTGTGGTGGGTAGGGTAGCTTATTATTGTTTCATTATCTTTAATCACTCACTAATAATTCTTCTAATTAACTCCTTGAAAAATTGCCTAGGTGTGTCAATGAGTTTGTTGCCAATAAAAAGAATCGGAGGAAGTAATAAAGTTTCACATATTTTTTTAAAAAATTGAATAATTAGAGAGTAATTGTTAAGTGGAGTGCAAATAGAAGAGGAGGTAAGCAATTAGCAAAAAAAGACACCACGTGACCGGCATGTGTGTACTTTGGCCGGAAATCATCGAGTCAAACGGATTTGGTAGTGGTCAACAACGATTAGCCCTTTTAATGGTAGTTTTGGACAATTTTTTAAAACCCGACAGTATTTCGCAAAAACTGGTCTTTTATGGCATTTATGGACAAAATTTCCTTAAAATTATATGCTATGTTTCGATTCAATATTAGTTTATGAATCAATATAATTATGTCCTTTTGTAATTTAGGGTAAGTTTCAATTTATTTGTTAAGGTAAAACTTAATTTTTTGGATATGTATTGATTTTACTTTGAATAATTTATGTTGGTTGAATATTTGATATGGCAAGTACGTTTTCATGACCTTAATTGTTTCATGTATAATAAACTTGAATATAAAAGGGAAAAATAAAGAATTTGAAGGGACACCATTGCTCTCCCTTCACTTATATAATAGAGATTGAATACGAATTATATTATTTAATTAATATCAATATTTTTTTTAGTACCATTTCAAATGCGGAGTAAATAACAATTTTTCTTATTATGTAAAAGAATCGAAATATTAAATAATGTTGACTTTGAAATTGTATACATTAACAAAATTATATTCCTGTTTAGTTTTTTGTATTTTGAATAAATTATTAAAGTTGATTGTCTTTTTTTATGGCTTTAAATTGAATATTTCAAATTATTATTAGTAAGAGTAATTAGTTTTTGGAGCTTATTTATACAATTACTGGTCTTATAAGCACGCGATGCGTGCGTGTATTTATCAAAATGTTGCATGGATATATGATTTGTTTAGTTACTATGAAGTTTTTCTTTGTGATTGGATCTTGAATATAAAAAATAATTTACTGATATTACAAAATAGTTTAAGTTGATTTTATAAAAGATTCAAAAAATGACACTATTTTGTGCAAAAATAAATAATTATAATATAGCTAGTGTATTTGATGGTTCAATTTGAAATTTTATATGTTATTGATTTCTTGATGACTTATAGGAAAAATTAATAAAGTGAACATTATTGATTCTAATTATTTTTACATAGTTTTTTTATTGATAAAAACTTTTCTTTTTTTTCATTTATTATTGGTTAAACTGATTGATTGAATAACCATTGATTGAGTAAACTATTAATTTAATATGGACTCAATTTTTGTATGCTCAAGTGTATCTTAAAACTGATTTCCTGTTCTGTATTTATAAGTGAGGTTTAAGCGTGAGATTGAGCAGTAGTCCACTATGATTACTCGGCCTACTATGTAGGAATAGTACTTAGTGGAACTTGCCAGCAAGTCCACTTCCCCTTTAACATCCAGTTTCAATATAGCGTTTTATTCCTTATTTTTCTCAAATGAATATGCTTGCTTCAAGTCTATTATATGCCATATCCTTAATTTCTCAAACCAGTTGAAGAATATTTTTTCAGATTTATTCTATTATCGATTAACACTTTTATAAAATAAAAAGATAAATAATATTTTCTTCATAAATCAATTTTAACAAGTTAAACTGTAAGGAATTAATTAAAAAGATTTTATCAAAAAACTAGTTACCTAGGGATTTATTTATTGCTTAAGATATTTTTTAATACCAACCTTAAATTTTATATCTTTAATAATCAATTTATTAAATCTGATTTTATATCTTATATTTTATTGAGCCAAATTCCACACATCAATGCCAAACTTACATAAACTAACTAGAAAATTCTAAATTTATTATATCCCGATGCTTCCACCAATAGATTTGAGTCTTGATTTTTCAAGGGCTCGAGTTCCTTGCTCTTGAGTTTCTTCCATGACTCTTAAATCTTCAAAGTCACGGAGCTCCCTTTCCACTCTTGGATGATCCTTACTTCATTAGACTTTAAAAACTTTTCCTGTGAATCACATCTAACACACACTCATACATAAAACATGAGTTTGCTTTTTGTTTGTTGTTCATTCATCAAAACTAGGTTCAACAAACTTTATACATTGTTTATGAAATCAATTTAATAACCTTATTATGTTAAGATATGCAAGCTTTATGAATATTACTCACAGAATATTTATAGTTAAGAAAAGATATATTTTATTAAACTTATTTGTTGTTAGCGTGTACTCCTTAGCATACTTCAAAATCACAGAAGCTTCTTCCACCTTGGATATCATTACTTCCTTATATTAAGACTTTGCAAGCAACATACCTGTAATGCACGCGCTAGGCACACACATCAATACACATGAGATAGAGTTTGCTTTCTTTTTTTGTATTCATTCATCAAAACTTAGGTTAACATAAATATTTTAAATAATAGATATTTTGGTAAATAGTTTTTATATAATGTGATTTTGGTAAAAGACTCCATTCCCTAAAGGGCACAAAAAAACCAATCACCCCAACCACTGTGCTACAAATTTATTACAAGTATATATGATTGATTATTGAATGAATGACTGACATAAATTTCATGCATTTTTTGTAATAGAGTTGACCAGACTGTCCTTAATTCAGCAATCGTGAAATCTAGATGATATTGGGAAAGACCAAATGGATTAGAAAAACTAAGCCAAAACTTTCATACTTGCAGGTAAATGAGTAATATATGATTAACGCATAAAAGTAGGAATGATCTTTACGACGTCGTTTAAAAAACGGTCCACACTACGGATGAATGTGAACACTAGTTTTATTTTATTTTATCTTCTTTTTCTAATAAAATATTTAACAAATCTCCTTAAATATATCAATATTTGCTTTAGTTTTGATCGCAAATGAATCTTTCTTATTTAAAAATCTCTATTATATAAGGGAAGGGAGGGAAGATGGTGTCTCCCTCTTAAAATACGATAGCACCCTTAATGAATTATGATGCTAAAGACTTTGATACCCTTAAGGTCTTATTATAAAAATTAATTGATGTACTTAAATTACCCAAAATAAAGAATACATTTATTATGCGACTTAATTAATTAGTGAAAAATTCAAAACTATGATCATTATTCCAAATTGAATTAAACATATATGGAATATATTTTGAATTCAAATCATAGTTTATTAGTTTTTTTTTTATTTATGGGCAAGTCATAGTTACATACAAATTAATTACAATCAAAATTAATCATACGACTAATTATTAGATATAAATTATTAATATTAATATTTCTAAACCTTTAATTAAATACATACTATATAATTATTTTTAATTAATCACAATTTTCATAGGTAAGCACGCATCGCGTGCATATAATTACTAGTAAATATTAGACAACCTCAAAATAAAAGCAAATATTGAAATATTTAAGGAGATTTAATAAATATTTTGTTAGAAAAAAAGGTAAAATAAAATAAAACTAATGGTGTTTTTTGGACGATCATTGTAAAGTTTTTGTAAAAGTACCGTACGTGTTATGCCTTGATTTATTGTCATTATGTGATACAACTTAAAAGACCTAAACTTTGTTTTTGGCTGCGAATCAAATAAGCCCTATTCAATCTATTGAAGAGGTGAAGCAATGGCTAGCTCAGTTGTTTTCATACGCGGCACAGTATGATGACGCTAAAAACGTCTTAATAGGAGGGTGTTGCACTGATATAACTGCTCAGCCAAGTTTCCCTGACGCCTGGTATGCTGCATTAAAGAATCAAATTGGGGTCGAGGAATGTTATCAGGCTCAGGTTATACATTTCAACTCTCCATTCGAGCCTTTTTCAAGCTCACCTTTACCTTGGCAATGGCTGGTATGTAATAACATTTATATTACGTACGGAGTACTTCGTACTGTAGTTACGTTTAATAATTAAAGAGTTTTTGAGAAAGCTCGCTTAAAATGATATTATTTACTTTGGTGGTTTATATAATACAACCTATATATTATAGCTATGCAAAGAAGGAAAGCTACCTAAGATAAAATGTTACAAAGATGCAATGCAGTAGTTATGTAGGTATTAGGTAACACACAGACAACACAGTACATAATATTTACAGAATTACAGCAAATTAAACAAGATTGCCATGCATGATGCATGATTTTCATGATTGCCTTGCATCATATATGGGATTATGATTAACCTTTGCATAATACTCCCTCCGTTTTTTTAGATGTTCCATACCATTATGGAACGGTTTTTAAGAGTTGAATAAAATAGTTGAGTAAGTTGGGTAAAAAGTTGAATAAGTTAGGTAAAAGAGTAAATGTGTGAATGAAATTTTATGGGAAATAGTAATTTTGGGTGAAAAGATTGGGTAAAGTAATGAAAGTTGACTTTAGAAAGGGGTAAGTCATTAATGTTAGAGTAAATAAAGTAGGTAAAATGTGAAAAAGTTATTTTTAGATTGGTTTGTAACAACTATTTAAAAACATCCCAAAATAGAAACTGGAACAATAAAAAAAAAGGGGAGTATATACCAAGTACCAAATATGTAGTTGTCAAATATCCTTTAACATGTTACATATATTAATTACAGATAATAAATATTGCTGAAATGCCAATAAGATAGACATGTATTGTATTTTTTTTTGGCAGCGATGCACAGAGCTGATTTACCCCATGGAATGCATACATGATACCATGCTTCCATCCTCGCCTTTCAATTTGACTCGATTTGAACAATTCTGTCAAAATAGATTCGGTACTGTTCGATGGCAACACTCGCCCAAAAGTTTCTTTGGGAGTCAGGTACCATATATTCAGCTTCTTTGAAAATATTTAGGAGTTTTGAATGCCCTCGCTCATTGCTATTGCTATTATTGCATGATCAAAATTGAAACTTAACAAAGTATCAAATTATTATGGGAAATTCTACATGGTGGCACTGTGCTTTTGTTTTTTACATGCGGCGACAACTTAACTTTTCTAATTACACATCGTGATACTTAGTCTCTAATTAATTACACACCGTGACCATTATTCTATAATCAGTTGTACTGTTAACATTGTTTAATTAACATTAACTTAGTTGTCTTAACCTTGACTCTCTTAAATTCCTAACCTAACCTTATTTCAACTTTAAATCCCTTATTTTTATTTTCCCCCAATTTCATTCTCCCCTTATTCTGGCATCTCTCGTTGTTTTCTTAATCAAAGTCTAGTGTTTTCAGATACTCATGATTTAATGTGTAACATAGGATTTTTTTCTTAATCAAAGTCTAGTGTTTTGTTTACCTTTTTTTTTTTTGAGAAAATGTAAGAAAATTTATTAATCAACAAGCAGAAACTTTACAAAAACAACCTCCAAGAGGACAAACAAAGTGGAAATGCTGAAACGCAGCATCTCAAATCAATCAAAGCACATCTAACCAATTCAAAACCTGACTATTACACTTAGGTCCAGCAAGGAAAAGAACACGACTCTTAACAACAGCAAACACTTTATTAACAACCCTAACAGGGTCATGCAGACAACCTTGCCAAAGCACCTGGTTCCTTTGCAACCAAATGCAGTAAATCAAACCCTTCAGGGAAGCCAACATGAAGTTTCTTTGCACTCTCCCTTTAAGCCTCCTAACACACYAGCTAGCAAGCTGATGAAGGTCAGTCTTCAATCCTGGAAGCTTAACCTTAAGCTGCCAAACCTCCAGGCATTTCCGAGAGTAAGGACACTCAAAAAAGAGATGAGCACAAGACTCATCATACTGATCACACAACAAGCATTTAGAATCTTGAGTAAAACCAAGTTTCCTAAGCCTGTCTCTTGTTTTCAACCTCCCTTGGGCAGCCAACCAACTAATAAAAGAGTGCTTAGGAATAGAGAACTTATACCAAACCCATCTACTCCAACTCACGTCATCCAAAGGACCCCTAAGCCATTGATAACCAGAAGAAGGCCTATACCCTCTTTGGACATCAGCCAACCACTTCCTGCCTGCAAAAACCAGAATGCATCAGGTGTTTCACCTTACAAATCTCCTTCACCAACTAGCAGAACCAGGAGCATGATAAGACCACCAATCTGAACCCTTTAAGTAAACATGATCAATCCATTTAATCCAGAGAGATTCCTTCCTGATAGCCACCTGCCAGACAAACTTAACCAAAAGAGCGGTGTTCCACAAAACACAATCCTTAACACCAAGGCCACCTTTAGCTTTAGGACGACAAATCAGATCCCAAGCTACCAAGCAACCACTAGATTTATAAGGGTCACCATTCCAAATGAAGTTTCGACACATGTTTGTGATACTTGCCAGCACCCTTTTAGGAATAAGAAAAATGGTAGCCCAGTAAGAATGCAGAGTAAGCAAGACTGAATTGACCAAAAGAACCCTAGCAGCATAAGATAACACCATGGACCCCCAAGTTTTGATCCTAGAAGCAATCTTATCAATACGAATCATACAGTCAGCCACAGACATCTTTTTAGAAGAAATATTAATCCCCAGATACCTAAAAGGGAGAGAAGCATGCAAAAAACCAATTTGAGCCTGAATATCCACCACATCCTGAGCTTGCATATTACAAGTATAAAAAGCTGTCTTGCCAACATTAGCAGCTAACCCTGAAACAGCAGCAAAAGTAGCAAGAGCTCGGAACAAAAGCATCATAGAATTTAAATCTCCATGAGAGAATAAAACCAAATCATCGGCAAAAATGAGATGATTAAGTTTTAAACTCATGCATCTACTATGAAACAGAAAAGAATGAGCAGCTGCCACAATAGAGAGAAGTCTTGAGAGATACTCCATACAGAGAACAAAGAGCAGGGGAGGCATAGGATCTCCCTGCCTTAAACCTTGCTGACCAGGAAAGAAACCATGAGTGACCCCATTCAGACAAATAGAGAAACAAGGGGAAGAGACACACATCATAATTCACCCAATAAACCTTTGAGGAAAAGCCAAAGAGGTAAGCATAGCTTCAAGAAAATACCAACTAACTGAGTCATAGGCCTTGCTGATATAAACTTTAATGAGACAACTAGGAGGACTAGCCTTCCTGCCATATTTGTGGACCAGATCTTGGATAATACAAATATTATCAACAATATCTCTACCTTGTACAAAGCCAGCTTGGACTGGATTTATAAGATAATCATGAACTAATCTCAACCTTTGAGAAATGAGCTTGGTAATACATTTATAAAGGGTATTACAACAAGCTATTGGTCTGAATTCTGCAACATTCCTAGGATGAGAGACCTTAGGAATCAAAGTCAACTTAGTAGCATTAAGTTGGCGAAGAAGCTTACCAGAATTGAAAAAGTCCTGGACAGCAACAACAATATCTTGACCAATGATGTTCCAAGAAGCCTTAAAAAACTTACTATTGTAGCCATCAGGGCCAGGAGATTTGTCATCAGGAATAGAAAAAATGGCTTGCTTGATTTCATCATGAGAAAAAACAGCACATAACAAATCCTGGTGAGTTTGAGAAAGAACAGGACCTTGAGCAATAACCTCAGAGGAAATAGGACTCACTGCATGTTTCTGGCCAAGAAGCTTAGTGTAAAAATCGACAAAGGCTGCTGCAACCTTATCCAGATCATCCTGCACATTACCATCCAAATCATGCACTTGGTAAACAAAATTCTGATATTGTCTCATCTTGATAGCCTGATGAAACAACCTGGTATTTGAATCACCTTCTCTAAGCCAAGCAAGCTTTGCCTGTTGCTTAAAAAATTGCTCATAACATTTGAAATCAGAAAGAAAATCAGTCGTAGCATCTCTTTCCATAAGCCTGAGAAGAGGATCCTAAGGGAACTTATGAACCCAAGTTTGAATATTAGCTAAATCCTGCTTTGACTTCCCCAACTGAGCAGCAAGGTCAGAAAAATGAAGCCTAGAGGTGATCATGGGCTGGGCTGGGCCGGGTTCGGGTTGGGCTTGCCTTAAAATATAGGCCCGATAATCGGGCTCGGGTCGGGCCTAAAGTTTGTGTCCAAAGCCCGAAAAATAAGTGCGGGTCTAGCGGGCTTTTCGGGCTTTTTCGGGCCGGGCCCAAAATTTTAACCAAAATGCCTAAATTTTAATCGCCGAAGCCCGGACAAAAAATGGAAATTTCGGGCCAAAAAAGTAGTGTCCAAAGCCCGCAAAATTTCGGGCCGGGCTTTTTTGATCACCTCTAATGAAGCCTATTCAGACCCCTAAGATCAGATCATATTTAAGCAATTTGAGCTTTCGACAAACCTGAAACATAGCAGTACCCTCAATATCCTGAGCCCATCTGGCTGCAACAATCTTCAAAAAATGAGGATGAGTAGTCCAACAATTAAAGAATTTAAAAGCTCTACTCCTCTGTACCACCCTATTGTGAAACTTAATGATGCAAGGTGAATGATCCATAATGCCTTCAGGAAGAAAGGTAGCAGTAGAATGAGGCATAGCATCAACCCAAGCCTGATTTATCATAACCCTATCAATTTTAGTGAACACCTTAGCTTCACCTTCTTGTTTATTAGACCAAGTAAACACACAACCAGTACTATGCATATCCATCAATCCACAAGCATTAACACACCGTCTAATGTTGTCAACCTCAGCAATAGTAATTGGAGAACCAATCCTCTCATCTTCCCAGAGAACATTGTTGAAGTCACCACAAACCACCCAAGGCTGAGCACAATTAAAATGCTGAAGGGCCTCCCAAAGCTKCAATCTAACAGCARCATMATTAGAACCATATACCATAGAACACCAAAAAACCTGTTGAGTTCCAACATGTGTAACATGCATGTGAATCATTTGAGCATCACACCAGTGAACCACAACCTGAAACACACTAGGCAACCAAACCACTAAAATCCTGCCTCCAAAACTAACACCAAAATTGGATGTACAACACCAACCTGCACAAAGCTTTTGATAAATTCCAGGAAAATTAGAAGTTTTAATTTTAGTCTTAATTAAACCCATTAAACCAACTTTATTAGATCCTAGAAAGTCCTTCACAACTTTTTTCTTATGGAGCCCATTAAGGCCCGACACATTCCAAAAGGCCACCCTATCCATTCCCCTTAGGGGATGAACACACAACATTACCAAGAGCAATGTCACCCACATACAAATCATTAGAAACAATAGGAGCCTCGACAGGAACAATCAACTGGGGCTGATCCTTCTTAGATCTCCTCCTCGAAGTAACCACCTGCCAATCATCAATAGCCCCAGGACCCTCCTTAGCTTGTCCAGAGAGTACAGTAGTAAGTTCCTGAACATCAGGAACAACGACAGTAGGGACACTCTAAGACCCATCAGGGATACCAACCTCACTATCTTTGCTAACCTGTAACTCATCCAAAGGCTTAGGGCGCCAAACCTTCTGTTGCTCACTCTTACAATTCTTCTCTTCATGTCCCAACTGCTTACAACCAGCACACCAAATTGGTTTCCATTCATAAGAAACCTATTGAGTAACAAGAATACCCTTTTCATTCTCAAATTGGATAAGATCAGGCAATGAAGCATCCAACTCAATTTCAATCAAATACCTAGCAAACCCCAAACGTTCCCTATTCAGAGTTGCATGATCAGGTTTAACAGGATCTCCAATCAATCCGACAATCTTAGCAAGGCAAGAGTGACCCCAATACTTCACAGGAAGATTATTCAATTTCACCCAAGTGGAAATAGTAGCTTTCCTAGGTTTCAAGAAGTCCAAATCGGCTTCCCATTGCTCAACCACTACTGGCCGCTTATCAAATAGAAGATTACAATTCTCAACAGCCTTACTATGAGTCTCGATGTTCAAGAATCGAACCATATAGACCCCTTTCCTCACAAAAACCACCTTATCAACATTATCCTTACCCCAAATGCGTCTCGCDAAGCCATCAAACACCTTATGGTGAGGGTTACCACCCAAAACAAAACACACAATAGCTAAATTTCAATAAGCTACCTCCTCTTCAATGTCCTGAAATGAAATTTTCAAGGATTTCGAGTCCCCCAAACTCCCAAAAATAGGTTTCGCCAAAACAGAACAAGGTCCAATCCCCACAACCCCCATGTCAGACCCATGACTCGCAATAACATCAATAGCACAACTAGAATCACCCTCAGAAGCAGTTACGCACATAGTAGCATCAACAGAACCCTTATTAGGATTAACCCCATTCAACCCAGAAATCGAATGATACCCAGACGTACCTACATTCATTGCAGAACCAAGCAAGATCCAATCACCCAGTTGCGATTTCCTTCGAGATCCGTGAGTCAATTCCAGAATTGCAGCATCATGAGAAAGAATCCGGTCATCAGAATCCTCCGATTCCACCATCGAAAGCCTATCACAMTCCAAAGCACTCTGCTCCGGCACAACCACCTTCTTCCCCGAACTACCTTTCACCTTAATAGCAAGCTGCTGACTGTCATTCCTCGAAGATTCCTTCCTAGGTCTCCCACGACCCCGCGCCATGGCTCACACAAAAGTGGGGGCAGAGAGAGAAACTAGACCCAGAATCTGAAAGTGATGTTGCTGCGTGTTCGCAATTCGCAAGGAGGTCCGGCGATGACAGAACAGGTCGGCGGCGGCTGCGGTCCCTGCTGTTGCTGTTGTTTGTGAGAGAAGAGAAGTCCGTGTGTAACTTCAACTTTTTTTATTTTTGTGCTATATATTAATTGTTTTGTTTACCTTCGATACACAATATACTAAAGTAGCAATGTTGAGGTTTTTGCGGACAAGTTTTGTTGATTATTTGGATATGTTGTATAATTGAGTATAGTATTTCTTGCATTAAGATTTTGAAAGGCTGGATWTAAGAAAGCCTTGGGGTAAGTGGCTTTGTGTGTTTGCATATTATACACACAACTTTTTCCTCGATTCCTCTACTAATTGGCTTGAGTGATTGATCTCCAACAAGTTTCAGTTGTTCAATTGGATCATGATAATTTGGTGAAATAAGATGTAAGGGTGGTAGGTTGTTATTCTTGTGCAGATCCTATCAGTTTGGTAATTGTAGATAAAATGTGAAATCAAATCTTGAATAATGTAAACATCGAATCGAATGTCGTTCTTTTGAGCTTATATACTAACCTATCAAGATGAATATGCAAGTCGGGAATAATCTATACATCTTTCAAAATAGGCTATTTATCCACTTTTCTTTTCTTTTTGACGGGACTTGCCCTGCATCTCGTTTGTTTAATTGTGAAAAATGTATGTGATGGTAATAGTAGAATGAAAAAAATAAAATTAGGAATTTAAAGTTGAAATAAGGTTAAGTTAGTAATTTATGTGAGTCAAGGTTAAGAAAACTAAGTTAACGTTAATTAAACAATGTTAATAGCTGATTATAGTATAATGGCCACGGTGTGTAATTAATTAAAATGCTCCTGCTGCTACTACTACTACTACTGCTGCTACTACTACTACTACTGCTACTACTGCTACTCCTGCTACTCCTGCTGCTGCTGCTGCTGCTGCTGCTGCTGCTACTACAATAACAATAACAATAACAATAACAATAATAAGATTTAGCAGTCCCCAAAGACGATTAATATTACTACTACTACAATAACAATAACAATAACAATAATAAGATTCAGCAGTCCCCAAAGACGATTAATATTTTTTTTCCTTCTTAAATAATTTAGGATAAGGTGGTTGAAGCTCTTATTAAATCTGAAGGAAACATAATCTTCTCCAATGGGCTCAGAGATCCTTTTAGTAGTGGAGGGTTAGCATCTATTACTTATTATTAAAAAAAATCATATGTAATAATATTTTGCTTAGTCATTTTTCATTGATGATTAATTTTATCTAATATAGGATATTGAATGACCTATCAAAGACCATTGTTGCTATTACATCCACTAATGGTATGTGTTTAACATCTACTATTTTTACAAACTATTTCTTACTCCGCATTAACTAAAAAATGATATAGTCATGATTATTATGTATTTTCATCAACAATGCCAAAGAATTGTAATTATGTTAACACATTTGGTTTTTGAATATTCAAGGCAGTTATGGTCAGGAAATGTCTCCAATCACTCCAGATGATCCGAGTTGGTTGATAAAGAAAAGAGAAATGGAAGTGAAGATTTTTCAAAGTTGGATCAACCACTTTCACCATATCAGCAGAGGATCTAATCATTCATCTTTTAATGTTTTAATATACATCTTAGAGCTTCTAGTATTATTTCTCATTTACCTATAGATCTATTTGTATTGTGCAACATTATTGTACATTTGCACCCACCTTCTTTGACATGGCTCCAAGGACAAATATGAAAATAAAAACCGAAGAATTAGAATGTTTTCTAGTTAGTCTCTACTCTTTCCATCGTTACATACTTACATGATTACAATGTGAGGATTGCTAAACGAAGTCGAACTTCTATTATTATTACCCTTGGCCCAAAAAATATCGACGAACATTCCACCACCTCATAACCACCATGTCGTCCAAACTAGACGAGGGGGTCATGGGTGTCTCGCCTAGTTTGGGCAAGATTTACGATTTGAAGTCCAAAAGCGCCATGGCTGCCCAAACCAAGCGAGGGGGCCATGGTTAGTTCGCTTGGTTTAGGCTAAAATGACTAAATTTTTAATTAATGTTTTCGCTTTAATAAATTAATATAATTTTGGTTCAAGTTAAATAAGAACAATTTCAGATAATTGGTATATTTTAAAGTGAGGTTTTAGGTCAATTTAGGTAAAGGAATGAATTTTGATTGTTTTTACGCAAATAAAATAATTTTTTCTGATTTAT
>SNQN01001553.1:59561-92608 GCA_008642245.1 Bassia scoparia | reverse complement strand
AGGTTCAGCACGACCAGCATGATGACCTAACACCCCCGACGGGTTCAGCACACCAAGCGTGTTGATCCATCGCGACGGTAGTAAGAATTGACCTTGTTGATTAGAGCTTTCCAATGCGTGCCATCTAAAAGAGATTAGTTCAAGCAAAAACACATGCAAAGGAGAAACAATAGTGCACAGTATGCAAACAAAAAAAAACCAAAATAAAGAATGGTTTACCTAAAAAAAAAAGTGGGTAAACTTTGATCAATTCTACGAACGTCCACTTATATTGAACCAGTTGACAAGGGTAACTGTCAAAACAAAATTGGTTTGATCACGATTGACGCAATGTATTTTTTATATAAAATGCTTTAAAAAAAATGGTACTACGTACAAAGAAAAAAAAAATACAATGTTGAACAAAAGGAGTAATACACAGTATAAAAAAAGGGGTGATATTGTTATGTTACTTCGTATCATTGTATTTCTCATGAAGTATAGTGGTGTTATTTGTGTTCTATTTGCTTATGATCCGAAAAAGATCCAAAAAGAAATAATGTGATGATATGATTAAAAAAAATGGCCCATGATCATCAGAAAATCAAAGATCAAAACCTTCAATCACGTGATGATATGATTCAAAAATTGTATGTGGCGCAAGATCACAGCAAGGAGCAAAAGCTTTTGATTTATTAATAAGAAAAAAACAAACAAACAAATTCCTATCAAGTCACGTTAATGGTGATTGTCAAAGGAAAAGAAAATTAAAAAAAAAGGGAAGTAACAAAATCAAACAATCATGCTCATCAAAACAGATTGAGTACAACGGAGGAGCAAATAGCCAGTATCATGACGAAGCAGAGGAAAAAGTACAGGATACAGTAGTGAAGCTTCGAACAAAACAGAGTAAGTAAATAAAACAGAGTCTTGATTTACCAACGAGATTATGAAAGTTACCTTTACTCTGAGTTTATCCCTCGGAAGTTCCAAAATTAGCCGARGGGACGCTGTCGATACGGTCTTGATATTCTAATGCGACGAGGATACGAAGCCAGAATTATGATAAATATTGTGGTTCGTGAGAAGGGAGTACTCCATGAGTATTTATAGGGTGAGGTTTTGGCATAATTTTACCCTAATATCTTCTTTTTTAAGATTAATACCTTGACTTCCCAAATTATTATGTGAAGATTGAGCAAAGATTCATATTGTTGAAGAATAACAAGGCATTGCGGGAGTTTGGTAGTCTACGGATATCGATTACCCTTAGCTAATTGTTAGGATCCCTGACGATATGTTGGATAAGTTATCGGGATTCGATCACGAGAACACTCAACATGTCGGTACTGACCAAATCCGAGGGGGCCAATTTGTAGGCACTGTAAATTTTATATGTGCTCACGTCACTTCATAATTTCCCACGATAAAGATGTCAATCATGGTCCTTTGAAATAATTAAATGGTAAAATATTAATCTAGGCCCAATTCAAATATGTGTCTATTTTAATTATGTCATTTATTTTGGGCCAAGTTTATTCATTTAATTTGGGCTTTTAAGGTTTTAATTCATTGAGTCAAATATAGGTCATCTTTCTTAAACCTAGCATCGTATGTTCTATAAATAGAGCTCTCTTTCTCATTGAGAGTAGAAGAAAAAGATACAAAGAAGCTTAAAAGCTCTAAAATTCTCTAAACATTTTCTCTCTGTAAACGGTCAACAAGCATTTCAAATCGTGCCGACTGATCAGAGATACTCAAACACATTCAAGTGAGGCTTAACGTTTCGTCAGCCCTTCATTCGATTACACTCAACAACAATTAAGTTTAGGGACGTTTTGTTACACGCTAAACTTAACTCAACAACTGACACCTCCCTACGTGTCACCTTGCAGCAGCGGAACGGAATCAGTGGACTTAGTTTATTTTCCATATAACTTGTACTAGAGATTGTAATCCATTCTATAATCAATAAAGTTATCATTTGTTACACTCATTTTGGTTTGTTTCTGTTGACTTAAAATTTGTGTCTATAGTTTCATTGTTTGATAATTGTTGTGATTCTTGTGAATATTTCTGAAATTTGTGAATATTATTTTCTGTTTTTTATTTTTCTTAACTTGGTGAATTTGTAAATTGAATTTTGTTAGTAATTTGATGGTTGATTCTTCTGATTTTGTTTTTAATTGTTGTAGTTTCATAGTTGTTTCATTGTTTATTTTCTGTTTTTATTTTTCTAAAATTGTGAATTTGTAAATTGAATTTGGTTAGTAATTTGATGGTTAAATGATTTAATATAGATTTGATAAATTTGGTTGGTAAATGTATGAAAGTTTATTGAGTTTATTACTTACTCCAAATAGTGCTAGTTGGTGTTGTTAATAGTTTTGCTTTTTCAATTTTCTAGAATGAAGCGAAAAGCGCACTCCAAACAAAATATGTTTTGTATTTGTAATATTTGGTTAGAAAATTTTTTTTATTACAATTTGTTTATTAATAGTGACTCAGCCTGGGTCGGGTCCGCCCTGATGTTCCCTCGTTAGATTAGAGAAACTTTTTTTTTAATGTTGAATTAATTTAAGTGAATTATGCTTATTTACATCCAATTTACTGAAGAGTATGTTATATTAGTAAAAAAAATTGAATTCACGTAATATGAGTTTGTGCTTGTAACCGAAGTAAATTCTTGATTGAGTGATGCCTGTAACAAAAGTGGACTCAATATTTGGCACTTTCCTTGGAAACCCTCTTAATATAATTTTTCATTGGTCTATAATACATTGAAACTTTAAATATTATACTAAGGGTTCGTTACATTAACTGAAATCAACTGAACTCGAACTGAATGGAGCTGAACTAACAAATTGAATTGAATATTTTTAGGAGAGAGAGAAATTGGGTTAAGAACTGAATGAAGCTGAACTGAAATGAAATAAGCTATGTAAACAGAACTAACTCTCTCTAATTTATTACACATATATTATTATTATTATTATTATTTTTTATTTTATTGTAGACATCCAATAAGTTGTCAATTGACTTTATTATACATTATAAATTTGCCAAAAAATTGGTATGGAGTAAAGAATCCAACACAACCGAACACGTATTCCATTAATCATCCCCATTTCCCCAGCATTTCGCTGTTTTCTTTTTCTGGAATTTCGGTGTTCTGTAATCGGGCCAACTGCTTCGACTCCCGCAAGTGTGAGTTCAATTTCATCTTTCTCTAATTTTTTTAATTACATTGCATACTTTTGTAATTGATGATTGGCAATTCCTTCAACTGTGAATGAATTAGGCCTCTAATTGAAATCCATATCTTAAACTGCAACATTTAATTCACTTTTTCGAATTACGATCTTAATGAATTGTGAGGCAAAAATTTTAACACATTATTATGGTCTTAATTTGGAGTTGAACTGCGTGGCTGAAAAAAAGCTTAATCTTTATCAAAGTTGTTGTTTGTGTTGGGAATTGAGGGTGTTGATTGTTTAATTGTACTTGTTAAATATTACATCATCTTTATTATTTAGTTTGCGTAATTAAGCTTGAGCTGAAGTGCTAATTGCAAACACAATGCAGTAATATATCGTAATCATAAGCAGAAAATAAGAATGATGTTTCCAAGTTTCAACTGTCTCATTTGTTTTGTATTTTTATTTTTGGAAATCGAATAAATCCGTTTGAAAAAGAGAGGAATTTTTTTCAACTTCCTCAAAACCATGTTAAGTCATGATTATTTAATTTATGAACAGTATTAAAAACTAAAAAAGACAATAATAAAAATTTAAACCGTTATCACTTATCGTCAACGAAATTGTTTGTCACTCATGATGCTATTGCAGACTTGTTCCTAAGTATGAAAATTCGATGAGAACTATTGTAATGTTTTTTTAAAAGTATTATTAGCTCATTGCTTGCTAATCTATGAGTTTGGAATCTGATATTATTTATGACTTTATGCAATTGATTGATGGTAATGTGAATTGCTGCTGTCATTGGCTCAGGCAAGAATTTGGAGAGTAGCATTTTACCACTAAGTCATCCAACATCATCATGGAGAATTCATCCTGCAGGAACTTCTTTCAACCCTAACAACTCTCAAAGAACAGTTATTATTCTACAACTCTTCTCTTCCTTCTCTTTTTTCAATCAGTTTATATTAATTGATTAACTTGTACCTTATCTGTGTTACTTTCAGATTGTTAGCAATTTGACGCGATCATCTATCGCTGAGATATTCTCACTCGCTCTTGTGATTCCTGTGAGTTTTCTTCCGAATTTTATTTCCTTAATTTTTTCTTTTCAACTTTAAGTTTGCATGGAGTATTTGTTTACTTTCAATTTTTCGCTTTCTAATATCAGTGATAGTGCTACTTCGACGTGCAATTGGATTTAATTATGTTTCTGGTTATGTCTCTTTGTATGCTTTTCCTTTTTTCTGATTAGTGGTTTTTACCACAAGTTTTTTGGTAAACATATCTGAATTACTTCTGACAATATATTTATTTGGCTTAGTGGATCTATGGAGCATCAAATAATGCTATTCAGCTTTCTGGCAGTTGCTGAAACTAGCTTTTCTGAACATATTCTTTGTGAGGAAAATGTTCTTCTGGTGAACTTATGAGTGTTTTAGGTCTGAAATTAACTGTGCATTTGGACATTGTGCCAAGGGTTTGTGTCAAAGAAATGGAGTGATTTTATTTTGAAGTGAAATAAGGATGTATGAGCAGGTGATATACATTTGGGAATTATCGGTGTTGTTGATGTGAAAAGTGACGAGAAGATTGAGTATGTTATGGAAGGTTAATCGTGGATTTTGTGTTATGCCTATGGACTAGAAGCAAGTGTGGCTAGTAATCTGTCGTAATTTGGTCTCGAACAGCATCATGCTTCATTGCCAAAAGTAGGAAGACCATGGAAATGGACATTCGAATGGACAAATTATCAGCGACTGTAGGTCTTGTGAGTTTCTAACTTTTGTTGGTGTTACGTCTATATCTTGTAAATAACAAATAAGTTGAGGAGGTAGAAAAACTATAAATTTAAGAATAAGGACTCTTTGAGGGAAGAACAAAGTTTTTGTCAGAAATGTATTATTGACTGGAGAGTGGTGCTGATTAATTTATTTCAGTGATGCAAGCCTTTGATAGTTGATTGACATACTTTCATGCAGATTCTTAAGAGTTATAGATTTTCTACTCTCCATTTGAGCAAGAATTACTATTCTTCGACATTTGCATTAGCTGGACTCATTAGATGCCTCGTCAATTTTCCACTCCCCTTGAGGCTACCAATGTTATTTATTGAACATTGGCAATTGACTCTGGTGCATTTTATGGCTGGGAGGTTCTGTAGAAGCATTGGGTTGATTATAGGGTGTTCTGCAAGATTAAAGATAAAATCCAAGATTTTAGTTGGCACAATTATGTTTTTTTTTTTTTTTTTTTTTTTTTGGTATGATGAAGTATTTAAAACAGAACTTGAAGTTCATACCTGTAGAACATGATCTTTTGTTGGACCAAGGATTTAACTGAATCTATACCTATGCTTGATGGCACAGAAAATGGCTGTAACCTACTGACCTGCATCTGAGCGTGTTTGATTGGACTATTCATTTCAATCAAATCAACCACTATGATATCGTCACGTAAAGTATCACTATATGTATTTGTAGTATCAATTATGCTGCGGAAATGGTGACCATGAGAATTCTTCATTGTTAGATTGCATAAGAATCACAGAGAATGCCATTTGAAGCTCCTGTAGCAATTTAAGTTTCCTTTACAATTATTGCAAAGAACATACAAGTGATATGTTGTGATTTCTTTCAGGATATGTGAAGAAAGGTTTGGTAGATAAATTCAAATGTGTAGAGCCAACTTTTTCCATAGAATTTTTTTCCTCAAATTTGTTGTATCTCTTCAATGTATGTTTATTATGGGATAGACCAGTAGACTCCAACGAAGCAGAATACAATTAGACTTTGAAATTCGAATGCCTAAACATCGTAAATGTGGGCTTCTTAACCTGCACTTATAGTTTCTGCTTCTGTTTTTATATTACTACTTCTATGCGGCATTGATTAGTTTTTCTGAAGTTCGCATTCCTCTGCACATTGATGTTTGTGACATTTGTAACCTTTTCAACTATATATATATATATATATATATATATATATATATCTATGAAACATTTCTTTCTAAAGCAGAAGTATATTTAACCTCATGTGTGTATTCTCTTGCCTTGGATTTGTAAATGTCCCTGTTTTTTAGCCACACATGACTAGGGTGCTACTTCCTTTAGGTCCCAATATTTCGCAGACGTCCTCAAAGAAAGATGATAGTGTTTCAGCTACAACAAAGTATTCCAGTGCTTATGTGATGTCAATGGCTGTGGATTTTCTCTTCATTGTGATTCCTGTCCTCTTAATTATCACTGTGAGTGTGCCACTTATGATGTTAAAGTTATTAAAAATTAGAAGCCATAAGAAACTACTATGAGAACCTCATCCAATCATGTGAAATCTATTCTTCTGATCTAATTTCATTCATATTAAATATCAACGCTGTTGCCATTGCCTTTTCTATTATCCCTTTTATTGTGGCCCAACTCATGTATTCAGTTATAATTAGCTGTTGAGTTGTTTGCTTTGATTTTTAAAGCAATTTTTGAATCCATTGTTGTTTACTTTTGGTTCATGTAGCCAACCCTACTTATGGGATCAAGGCTTTTAATGATTGGTTAATTGTTAGTTACTGAAGAAGTACCTTACAAGGGAAACATGTTTGTAATTTGAATGCATGGAGATGGAGTATTAATTTTTACACATGTGATTCTTGATTGGATATATTCAGAAAACTAATTGTTTGAGCATTTTTTTTTAAAAAAAAATATATTTTACACTGATAAATCATCCAAGCAATCAAGTATTGATTTCATATGAGGCTCTACCACTCTGAACTACAAAATCTAAATACAGCTAATTATATTACAAAAGTATGCTGTAGTGTCCTACTGCCCTTCAAGGGGCTTTAACACAGTAAAAAAAGTTGAATTATTTTGTATGTATTTCATAATTCATATACCAGTGAACCAGTCTGAACTACAAAGTCTCAATATTGCTATWTACAATACACWATTATGGTGTCAAGGCCTTTACTATGTTGCTAAAAWATTATACATATTTCTTAATTAAAAYTCTACTGTGAAAGCATATCAATAAACTAAAGAAGCGGAAGGTGGGTCCTTTATACTATTTGGAGTTAAATGTAGCCGCATCTTGTTGTGAAAGAAAAGATGGTATAAATATATTGTATGACATATACTTTATAAAGTTCAAAAAGGGAAACCACTTAGAGGGTGAATGACGTATTTTGCTTGTTATGTGTGATGTTATTTCTACCTTCCTTCGTATTTGTTATGCACTAGTCAACATCTGCTCAAGGATAATTTGCTGAGGACCTCGTTTTTCAGTATCTGTTATTTTAGGCTTCATCTTTGAGTATTAGAATGAATTTCCATTTCTTTTAGCATGGTTACAGATAAGTGGAATAGAATGCATCAAACTCTTTTGATCCTAGCTTTTTGCAACAATTGGGTTTTGAATTCTAGTGAGTGGGAGCATATGTTGTACCATTTTGAAGTGGTTGGGAGCGCTTTCATACATGTTCTTTGAGATTTATTGTTGTGAGGACTTGTGACTGTACATGTATATTGCCCGATATCAAATTATCAATAATGCTTCATGGAGAAAGGATAATTACTTGACAAAAGTTCACTTTTGATCCCAGGTTTTGTCTGATTGGACTCTTGAATTAGCAATATTGTTGGTGTTCATTCTTCTTTTCTGTATATTWGTCAAAAGGTAACTTATAAACCATGGTATCAAGGCTCTCACTGAAAACTTATTATGAATGACCATTAGCTATCATTAAAATGCGATACATTCGGTGGTTTGTAACCCTTTAATGTTCTGTGTGCATCACTGCATATGTACAGATATAACACCTTTTCTTCTCCTGAAAKCCGCTTACCACATGACACTGTAAGGAAAAGTATTACKTCATTTAGAGTTGTCACGGTATGTTTCTCAATTTGTTCATGTGCTATTAATTTGTGAAATCGTTACTTCTGAATGATTATGTTCTCATGATGTCTTTTGTCTCACAAGGATGATTGCTGCAGATGATTATTACATGTCTATGTATACTTGCTGTTGATTTCAAAATATTCCCTCGGAAGTATGCAAAGACASAGACGTATGGAACTAGTTGGGTAAGAGTATTGTAGAATCAAGTTTAATTTCTATCTTCCTTTGTTAATCAGTCGATAAATCACAGTATAAAAAATAAAAAAAATAAAAGAATAAAAAAATAAAAGATAAATACAATCTTCCCATCAGGACGCCTGTCTTAGCTTCTTCGGTGRAGTAATACACTTGGGAAGTCTCTTGGCTTATTTAATATGAGATTTTTTTTATTCGTTCCATTAACTTTGTAAAAAAATGATTCTAAAGTATGTTGACATAGTGGGGATTTACATTTAGGATTTTTTGACAGAAAATACCTTTTTCAATACCTACTTTGTGAGGCAAGGCCTATATAATTTTTTTATCAAGTAGTTATTAATATTGTTTTTCCCCCTGTGAAAAAGCACCTTATAAAACCTTTTGTTTCAAGAATGACACTTTGAGACCTACATGCCAGATTTCAGACAAAACTGTCAACCTTTCTCGGACTTTGTCCTTTGGTTACCCTTCTTTTTTGCACTTCTTTCCCACACAAACCTTTTCTTTAATTTTATTGTCATGTTTGTTCCTTTCATGTTCTACAATTTTGATCAATCATCTTWATGAGTTATGACCTTATGGTCACAAATTGGCAGTTTAATGTCCTTAAATTGATGGCTATTATTTGGTTGTAACAGATGGATCTAGGAGTGGGATCATTTGTAGTAGCAAATGCCTTGGTTTCACGACAGGCACGCAATGTGTATTTAGGGTGAGTCTTTTTTTTTTTTTTTTTTTTTGGATACAAAGCTTGACATATGTTGTATTTGTATCCATCATATTTCTAAGAATTGGTTGTGCAGGAAAAATAAATAAAATTACATTGGAGGATTTAGGATGACCACAAGTGGTGAAATTTTGGCAAGATCTCGATAACTTTAGATCTACAATTAAATTAGTGCAAAAAATAAAGAGTATTGAAGAGTACAGACAAAACACTAAGAAATAAATATAATGTATGTTTCTTTGAGGTTTGTCCAATCATTGTCCCTATCTTGTCATGGTTTTTGGCTTTTTGTGACTTTTGCATTCCTTGGTGAAATTTTTGCAATTTGCTTTTAACTAGACTAGAAGGTGGATATGTTGAGCTATTGCTATTGTGCTTTGTTTCTCATTTCTTCTTTTATGGGCTAGCTTAAGTTATTAGCTGGACTTTCAATGTCTTCATATATGTTTTTGAGGTATCATTCGGAGGTGATGCATTGTTGATATGGACAAGTTTAGAATCTATAAAAAAAAATAGGCATCTTAAGCTTATTGAAATATCCTAGTGGCCTAAAGTATTTGAATAATTTTTTTATGTCTTTGGCTCCATTTCTATTTTTGTTTCACGAGCTTAACTAGCTTGCGGCTTGTGGCTTGAGGACCAASATGCAGTTGTCTTGAATTAAATGTGTATGCTATGGTTTCCTTTGTACTGATTATATAATATTGTAATCAGAATAAATTTCTGCTTGTAAATGCCTGCATATTATTCCTTATATGTCCACAGGGGATGGAAAACTGCCCTTCAGTCAACTTGTCCGCTGATCTTGTTAGGAATTGCTCGTCTAGTTTCAACAACAGGAGTGGATTATCAGGTGATACTGTAAATAAAGTTGCAGTAGTTTTTACCTGATTTCGTTTTTTATACTAAACTCTCCCCTCCCTATCCCTAACAAGTAAYATATTGACAACCATGCTTATATATTGAAAACATGTAGATGAGCTCTTTTTTTGTTAATGAAATTGGCAGATGTAGAAGATACTTGATAATTTTTCATTTTATGCAATTGTTTAACTTGGACTCGGCATGTGGCAATACCTTTATGCAAAACATATCTTGGAATTTCTAATTTATTATTTGTCTGTTCAAGAGACTGAAAATTTCTACTGGTTTTGTAATTAGGTTCATGTGGGAGAATATGGTGTGCACTGGAATTTTTTTTTCACTCTTGCAGCCGTTTCTCTTCTGACATCATCAATAAATATTCATCCACAATATTGTGGCATCCTTGGCTTTTGTATTCTTTTAGGTATGTATTTGCTTTGCAAAATTTTACGGTACATCGTTATGCTGAATTTTATCATAATCCATGTAAGGAAAWTCTGTCTCATAGTTTGTGGCCAGGTTTGTAATTGTTCAGACTGTGTGTCTGTTACCATTATTTGTCAGTCATATTTTCGAGTTTTATAACCTTGGATCTATAGTTTATAATTCACAATAGCCTCTATTTCTTCCTCAATTTATGACAAATCTTGTAAAAGATTCTCATTTTATGATTTCTTTCTCTTAATTAATTAGTGTAATTCAATCAATCACATTTCTTTCAATTCTCAAACTTAGCTCTCTACTATGAATTATTCTGAATAAACTTCAGGAAATCATTACTTTCAATTATATATATCCCAGAGAATATCTATATTTGATAGAACAATAAGTGGGAAATATATTCATTGACGATATCAACAGTGTTGCCTTTATCAAAATTTTATTTTTTCTTCCAATTTGCATGAAGCTGGTTTTGATTTATTGGGAACACCTCATCACAAATTACATAACAGTCAGGAATTCCAAATAGTTGTATCTATCCCATGCCTCATGAATTACAACATATCTAAAAATATTAACTTAAAGTTTCTGGAAGTTTTGCTTTGGACTATGAAGGTCACAATTTATAGTGGTGTTTATGACAATACAAAATATGAGATACCATGAGTCACTAAGGGCATGTGCAATGGTAAGCAAATTGTCAAATTAGCTTACATTGCCACATAAGAATTCCACTATCTTTTATTTCTAGTTACTTTATATCTCAATGGTTAGCTAATTGTTAAACTAGCTTACCATTAAAACATGTTCCACTTGCCTATACTTGTGGGAAGGCTACTAATATTTAATGTTGTTGCGTAGTTTTCTTCCCAACAAATTAGTTTGGCCAAGCTAATATGAAAAGTCAAGCTAATTGTCCAATTCCATTCCAATGGTTAAGCAAGTAGCTAGGGACTTTTGGAATTTGCAAGCTAGTCCCTAGCTACAACCATTGCACATGCCCTAAGATGAGCAAATTATTTTGATTCCAACTAGTGGAGCTAATATTTTCCTTGAAAAAGGGAATGATGTTAATAGGAGGCATGCCATCGTCAGAATTATCGAGTTTAAGTTTTGTMATTTCATTCGTGTTTTTTTCCTCTCCAATAAAAATTGTGTAACTTTTACGAAATCTTATCATTGTTATTTTGATTTGGTTACCTTTTTAAGTTAATTGACTAATCAGTCCTATAGGGTACCAATTCTTTTTGGGGCAGGGGCTGAACATTTATCTGCTATCTGACGAGAGAGGAATGGATATCATGAGCCAAAACAAGGAGGGCATTTTCAGTATATTTGGTATGTTTCAAGAAATCTTCTTTTGCTTTGTTTTCTTAGGGTTTTGCTGCTTTTTAGGCTTGTGAAAGACCACATCATCTGTCTGGGAAGGGAATTCCTAATCTCTGCTATTATTGGTCGTACGAAGTGGAGGTATATTGGTAGCCTTGTCAGTATTGCTAAGAATCAACATGCCTTGATAGATATTGGCAGTGATAAGATAGTGATTAAGTTGATGAAAGTGATGATGATTATATTATAAGTGATTAGGTGAAATCACAAACACTAAGATAATTATGAGATTTTGAAAGGCTCTCTCTCTCCCAAGAGATAGCCCTCACTACATTCAACATGATCTATTTCTCACTAGTGAGCTTTATTACTTCCTCCGTTTCGAATTACTTGCTACACTTTTTATTTAAGGATGTTTCAATTTACTTGCTAGACTTTCATTTTGGGCAAAATACTATCTCTATCTCTCTCCTCTCACATGGACCCCATTATTTTTTTTCTCTCGATCTCTTCCACAAAATTTGCCTAGGAGTCCACACACTTTAAGTGTAGCGACCAAATTGAAACGGAGGAAGTAATAGAAATGCCTTCTGACAAGCAATGTAATTATTCTTTAAGTTACTTCTATTAGACTAACACTGCATTACCTAAAGACTCAAATGCCCTTCCCATAATACTGATCCCTTGCATGTATATTGGTGGTCCAAATCTATCTCCAAAGAGTTATTCTTCCTTTACTATGAAATGGAGTCCTTTTTTCCACATGATAGTTCTTGAAGAGGACGAAGTGTTCCCTTATTACTTAAGGAAATGCGCAATGAGTCAAATATGATGAATTTTACTTTGATGATTGCAAACCTTTTTAAATTAGAAGAGTGCTCTACAGCTGCTTTTCACAGTTTCAATTATGGAAGGACAAATGAACAACGGAAATAGATACTGCAGCTTGATGTGAATGGATATTCTTCATACATCACTGCGTATTATTAGATTTTCCACTTGTTTTGATTTACTTTTGAATGTTATCCTAAGACATTGCCTATTTTGCCACCAATAAATCACTTGTACCATTGTCGGATGCTAACATTATCAATACATATCTTATTTGCTCATTCTAAGATGTTGAGGGAGTGCATATTTGTCTGTATGTTAACTCTATTGGATTCTTAGGRTATCTGGGGATGTATCTGGTAGTTGTTCAGATCGGCTACCAACTCTTCTTTAAGAAAGATCATTCTGCTTCTTCACTTATTAGCAAGACAAGGAAGGGTGTCTGCATCATTTCTGTTCTATTCTGGTATAATTTTTGTGTCGTTCTTCTCTGTTTTGTTTTTAATGGCCATTTGGTAACTTTCTTTGCAACTTAACTCTTTCAACCAATGTAGGTTGTTGACACTGGTATTAAATCAGTATGTTGAACAAGTCTCACGCAGAACGGTATAGCTGAGTTTAATGCTGAGTTATATAATTTGATTCTTTAGATTTGTCTCTTTTATAATTATGTAGAATTAAAATTTTTTATAATATTCTTTCAGTGCAACATGGCTTATGTGATGCTTGTGCTGGCTGTAAATTTTGAGGTACTTTTCCATTCTTGTCTTGCATACCTTTAACCAATTAATTATATCACTCGTACAAGCAAGATTTGTGTTTGGTGTGAAAGTGTGGAACTTTGTTATACTTCCTCCGTATCGCTAAAAACGCAACAAACTCCAAGTTGCGGACTCCTAGGCAAAACTTCCTAAGTGACATGAGAGGCTTAGTTAGGAGATGTAATTAATGAAATGAGATGTAATTAATATAATGATAGGTAGATGGAACCAACAGCCAGTCCAGCCCCATTACAAACCACCACCACCCCATTTAAATCACGACCACCATTCGAACCACCACCACCATTCGAATTGAACCATCACCACCATTCGAACCACCCCTGCCATGCAAACCATCACCGCCATTCGAACCACCACCAAACCCTACCACTTGCACTTGAGACCAATCGGAAGCCCCTCCCTTCGAACCACTTATCGCCGACCACCTTGGCAGATGAGCATACAAACGCTGAATGAACCATTCGCACATGCGCGAACCAACTGGGCTTGCGAATTGGCATCGAATTGTGAATTGGGATCCAATTGCGAATTGGGATCGACTTGCCAATTGCGAACGAATTAGGCTAACTGAGTTCGAGAATTGGGGAAGAAAAGACCTTCAATGACATTTGAATAGGATGGCATTTGAATTGGCGTTCGAGATTGGGTTCGTGAAGGAGGTCGTGGGGTTTGATTGGGGTTGTGAGGGAGGTCGTGGGGTTCCTGGGTGGTTCGATTAGGGTTGTTAAGGAGGTTGCGGTGGTTTGTCGGGTTGGACGACGGTTGTAGCGGTGGTCGTAGGGGTGCTACTGCGCGAATAGTGGTGGTCATAGGGGTGGTGTTGCGCGAATAGTGGTGGTCGCAGGGGAGGTTGTGCTGCTATAGTGGGGTGGTGGGGTGGAGATTAGTTTAGGTTTTTAAGTTTTTAATTAATTTAGATTGTAGGATTATAATTTTTATTAGGATAGTTTAATTATGTTTTAAATGTTTTAGTAAGGGTAAAATAGACATTTTATAGCTTAAAACATACCAAGTATGGAAACTAAAAATTTGTTGCGTTTATTGTGATATTTCCTAAAATGGTAATTGTTGCGTTTTTAGCGATACGGAGGAAGTATTAACTTTGTTGTGTTTCTATGGAAGTGTTATTGGTCTGGACTTGAGTCTGTTTTGGAATTTTGTCTTAATGGCTGGTCACACCACCACACTTCATTTTCCGTTTAAAGCTCTAAATTMTTACTTCTCTTTGCCCCAACTTCTTATCTTGCTTGTCCCTTTTTTGTCTCCATACTGAAAAGTTAACTTCACCTCTCACAAACATACATCCCAACAATAACACTAAATATTTCTTTTAATTATATCTAAATTCTTGTGCAAAAGGGCTATAAGGCAACGAAAAGGGGAAGGAAGTAATTATTATAGAGCTTAATCTATGCTTGAAAATGAAGTTTCTTTTGTGAAGTATGGAAGAAGAAAGAACCACAAACACTTTGTTCTCGTTAAGTTGCTTTCAACAAAGAATGCGCAAGGTTTAAGGAGAGGAGAGAAAGAGAGTAAGGAAAAAAAAGGAACCACATCGTGGGAGAGAGATAGAGACAATATATTGCTTAAAATGGAAATGATGCAAGTAATGTGAAACATCCAAAAAGGAAAAGAATGCAAGTAAGTGCTTGATTTTTTATTTTTTATTTTTGTATACATATATTTTTTCCAAATGCTTCCTCCATCTCAATTTGGGTACTACATTTGACCAATAAAACTCACAAAGAAGTGAAGAACCCACAAAAAATCCTTCCATAGTTGTACCTTATCCTCCGGCACAATTCATAATCAAATCAATCAATTAATCATTCTGTGAATCAATATTGATCATACTGTGCGGTCATCCATATAGATTTCCTCCTTCATCCCTTATGATTGAGAACCTCATATTCTCCTGCGAATGCAATTGCTTCATATCTTTTCTAACTCATTCCAACCAAGTCATTTTCGGTGTCCCTTTACCTCGTTTGAGATCTCCATGATCCCACTCTTCCACACTTTGTACCGGTTTTCCACCATAAGGTCTTTGTTTCACATGTCCAAACCAACACAGGTGATTTTCTCTTAGTCTTTTTGCAACTATGGATTACTTCATTTTTAATTTTGTCCCTTAGAGTGTTCTTGCACATCCATCTCAACATCCACATCTCTGTAACCCCTACCTTTTGAGGATGTTTGGTTGCAAAGAAATTCCGGTGGAATTTGCAATTCCTAGGAAATAGCTAGTCTCCTTTCTGTTTGGTTGGCGCAAATCACAGGAATTCTAAATTCCCATGAAACACAGGAATTTAATTCCGAGTCCCCCCTTGGTAAATCAAAATTCCTGTGTCATTGGATTAATTACATAGCAATTGACACGGGAATTTATAATTCCCATTGTGCAACCAAACATATATTTTACAATTCCTATGGATCTAGCAAGGGAATTTATTTCCCATAAATTCATACTTCCGGTGTTAATTTAATTCCTACGTCAACCAAAAGGCCTCTTAGAAGCCCAACATTCTCTGCCATAGGGAAACACTGGTCTTATGCAGTCTTATAGAATTTTCCTTTCAACTTTAAAGAGATGTTTTAATCGCACAACACTCCCGTGACTACTCTCCATTTAAGCCACCATGACTTAATCATGTGAGCCACATCATGGTCAATACCTCATGTCTAGATCCTTTTCCTCTAACACCACATCATCATTTGACCCCTTTAATGACATTCCAAATACTAAGTCTGACTTAGCTTAAACAATCTAGATTCCAAGTTTCCAACATTTGCCTCCGTTGTTCCAAATTGGCATTGAGCGAGTTGTTGTTTCATCCACGAATCAGATATCATCCGCAAACAGCATACACCATGTTAGAAAAGTTAACTAAATGTAGCGCTTAATTTAGATGGAAGGGGATTGAAAAGTTAAGGTAGAATATTTGGTTTTCTATTGAAATGCATTTAATTGAAGTATTGAACTCTCATTTATAGCTTGAATAATTAAGGATTAGGAGTTTCAGATGAAGGATAAGGTGCAAGTTTGAGTGGAATTTTTGTGGGTTTTCTGCAAGGAAAAGGTCAACTATGGTGGTGATGTTGATGTCAAAGTGTGTGGTGGGGTTTGTTGGTAAGTGGAAGGTTGTTGGGAACTTTGTGAGGGGATGAGAAGCGGAGAGGTTGTGGTGGGATTTGAAAGACACGATGGTGATCAGGTATTTCGGTCGATGGCAGGGTGGGGACTGGGGATGGCATTAAGGCCATGGTGGTTTGTTAAGATGGGGTAGGGAAAGAGATACAAGAAGAGAGAAAAGGGTGTGTTAATGTATTAACGAGGAACTGTTCATATTTAAATGAAAAATAATTATATTTAATTTGGGACCAATCATAGAAGATACCGAGTATGGATCCCTAAGAAATGGAGAGTCCATTTCCTTTCATCTAGATCTAGTGGTTGAGAATCATCTAACTTAAATATAAAAATTACAAAATCCTCCCTATTTTTCCCTTTAATTCATTCCCAACCACTAGATAAGGAAATGGACTCTCCATTTTCTCTAGGAAATGGAGAGGATCCATACCCGAAGATACCCCCATCAAATTTTGCTATATTTAAGGATGAATTGTCAAAACACTTATTTTGAGATATGAATATGTTTTTAGTTCCAATCATACAATTGGAGAGTAGGCTTAACCGGAATAACCTCTTAATAGCCTAACAGTTTACTATGTGTGTATACCAAGAAGGTATAAATGTAAAATATACTATTCTGTATCATACTTAGGCCCTTTTCTCTTGGACTGAAGAGACCTGACCTTATTTGAACTGGGCCTTAAACATGTGCAGTCTACAGACATGCTAGTAAAAATGGGGTAAAAGGGTCTTATGCTACTGGGACTGCAGCTTGTTCCCGCACCCCATAGCCAATGGCTGATAGTGGTTGGTGGCCTTGGCGGAAGCTTGATTTATGATAATGATAATCTTTTGCTCCCTTATGAATATATATTTTTGGGATAGCATATATCAGCTTGTTTTCTAGCATTATTGTTGTATTTCCCTGTATACTTTGTTTGTCCTACAGGCTACAGCATACAATTAATTAGGTTTAGTTTTTTGAAGCTAAATCAAATCAACTCAATACAGCTTTTCTGATTCTTATGAACTTATTCCTCTGCTCTGTATAAGCTAAATCAAATCAACTCAATACAGCTTTTCTGATTCTTATGAACTTCTTATTCCTCTGCTCTGTATACATTTAAGTTTGTGTGTGCGTCTGTGTGTGTGTGTGTGACGACTAATTAATGACTTGATTTTTTCTTGCCCCTTTCATTTCTCTTCATGCATAATGCATTAATGTGTATATGAGGATAGATATTTCAATTGCTTGGCATTGGAGATAATGTTGCATCATCCTTAAGATTTTTTTTACAGTTTATTACTGGGATTCTACTGTAATAAGCATGGGATATACACGTCCTTTCATGACTGGAAAAAAATATGAGGTTTGATAGGCTATCTCTTGACATGTCTTGTAAATTGTGCTAAATTTGTAGGTTCTGGCAATTTTCATGTTTTCTGAGTTCACTCCTGGAAATAACTTCACAGCACTTGAAGGAGCCTTTAACCAAAATTTATTGGCTTCCTTTCTTCTGGTGAGTTATTCTATGTTTTTCTTGTACGATATTTGTACCTGTTAAGATCATTGATTGCCTGATTTGAACATTCAGAGTTTAATTATACATTACCTGTGCAGGCAAATTTGTTAACAGGGTTGGTAAATTTATCAGTTGATACCCTGTTTGCCTCTTCAACTGAAGCTCTGGTTATTTTAGTCCTGTATGCCTTTTCCCTATGTTTCTTCACTGGACTTGCTAATTTTTATGGATTTCGATTGAAGTTTTGGTAGTGATGGAGTATTTAGCCTCATAGCAATGCCATTTTTGTTCGCAATTTGATCTTTTTTTTTTAATTTTAATTTGTATTTACGAAACTGTATAGAACCGTTTGTTTGAACTGTTTTTCATTCAATCAGTAAGAAAACAGAACAATATTTATCAGTTCCCAAAGCTGTATCCTTTCCTCCTGCTCCTGGGTCTCTTTCTGATTTAAGTCTGTGATATGTACAAATTCATAGGTTTCATCCAAATTACATTCCATTTTCTGTCCCGAGGCGTTTCTGTATCAGCCACATGTATCTTCTTCATTATTTATATTGGGGGCATCATATTATCTTATATGTCCATAAATAATATATCAAAATAGCATGATCACAAAATTACAGGTCATTTTAATGTGAAGATGTTTTCATTTGTAGTTTTGCATCTTCTCATGCAAAGGTGAGTTTTCTGGTATGCCTTTCTTTTAGCTGGCAAAAAAGGACAGTAGAACAGGAAGAAGATTGTAATATTGGTTCCAAGATTGTCTTCATTCAATGTATTATTGTTATTAACTTAATATTATTGTTATTACAGGAAATAATAATATTATTATAGGAAATATCAGGAAAACTTAGCAATATAACATTTCAATGATTTTAAAGTACTAGAGAGAGAATTCACATGGATCCTTCAAATGTGAAATGTGTCAGCCATGCCATGGTCATGGTCCAACTAGGCCCACCATCCGTCCTCTTCACCTGATTAGGAAAACAGTTTCCCTCCTTTTCGAATCAATAAAACCTCTTCAACTCAGAAGGTTTTTGAGCTGTGTAACTGTGTTGTAATGTAATGTTGATTTTCCCTTGCTCTCATTTGGGGACCATCTAATGTAACGTAGTGTTAAGTGTTTCGATCATATGATGCATGAGTAGCCTTTTCTCTGTTCACCTAGGTAATCATATTCTATGACGATTGGATGTCTCTTGCAAAATTCGATGCGAATTTGCTGATCCTGTAAATTATGTGATTGAGCCATTCATACTTGTATCTGATTTTATGACCTCCATAGCACTTCTGCCTTGTGGTTTGAAACCTTGGAAGTGAGCGAGCTAGCAAGTGCGGGACGAATCATGGTTGTTTGGCCTATGCACCTACGCGACCAAGGTTAAGTTTCCTTAGTAATGGCCTAGTTATCAATTCGATTCCCTCGATCTTGATTGGGAGGATAGTAAGGATRCAGGAGGAATTGTTTCTTTCCCTTGACCAAATTAGGTAGAATTCTCTACTTGCCTTAWTAGTAAGTGCCTCAAATAATTGTCTTTGTCTTCATTTAGCACTGTCTTACTCTTTTAYGCCCAATAATCAAACATAATTCCTCRACACTTAAAATATTATTAATCACAACTTCCTTTTTTGGTTGAAAAACAAAGTTAAAATAAGGTTAATGAGTGGTTTAATCAGGAATTCATTAATCAGAGAGTTAAGTGACAAATTGAGGACCTCTCCTATTATAGCCCTGAAATATAGAAGATATGAAATGTAGCTTTTTGCACAGCTTATTATGTTGTAAGTATTCTCATTTTCATGCAAAAAATTGGGCCCATTCTCACCCTCCCCCTTGCAGAAGCCATGGCAGTTTCTTGGGTTAGTATCCTTTTAAATTTGGGAAGGTGAACAAAACAAAACTTACTCTGCCATCAAAACTCAGCATCTTCAGCTTAACACCGTTGATATTTCACAGAGTGAGAGAACTTCCTGAACCAGATTACCCTCTCACGTGCATCTCTTTTCTTGGTTTCATATATTATTAGGGTATACATAACATGCACTTGATATAAGCCTTTTGTCACTCTGTTTCTTTGCTACATATTTTGTTGGGCTACTGATATGCATAGAAAGACGGTGAGAGGCGAAAAAAGATGGCCCTAGATGCGGTTGTACCTAACTACAATGATTTCTTCAACTTTATGGTCTATGAAACACCAAGTGCACTGCCATATGTATGTAATGTTGGAATCATGGATGGTGTCTTTGATTCGGAAAAGCCTCAAAATCTCGGTGGAACGTGTGGTTTTGGTTCGGTCGGTCTGTGTCTGCCTCGGAGTGCAGGCAATGGCAAGGTGAACCTAGGGGTGCAAGGACGGAAGAAGAGGAGGAGGCGGCCAAAGGTTTGCAAGAACAAAGAAGAAGCTGAGACACAGAGGATGACCCATATTACTGTTGAGAGGAATCGTCGTAAGCAGATGAATGAACATCTTGCTGTTCTACGTTCACTCATGCCAGAATCTTATTCTCAAAGGGTTAGTGTTTTCGAACTAATATGTTTCTCTCTGTTTCAATACCTCATTATTCTCATTTATCATGCTTGAATTTCCTAAGTATGATGAAACATGCACATAAACATAGACAATGTGCAGTAATTAATAATTGAGTGTACAAGACAATTTGAACTGAAGTCATAATTCAGGTCATGGCTTGTGAGATTACATTGTAGGCAATTAGGCACACATGTATTTCATATTTTCTTTAATTGCATCCTTGATATAAAATGGAAATTTTCTTATTCACAACAACGTCTCCACTTTCCAGGGCGACCAGGCCTCAATAGTAGGTGGTGCCATAGAATTTTTGAAGGAGCTTGAGCATCTCGTGCGCTCCCTCGAAGTGCAGAAGCTGAATTCGTTACAGCGAAATCAAATGATAAGTTCAGAAGTCGGTGACTCTGCAACTGGCACCTACAACAGCACTATGTTAACACCATTTACAGAAATCTTCTCTGATTCCGAGCACACTTTTTCCCAGGCTGGTAACAAATATACCCTGAAAAGCAAAACTGCAGTTGCTGATATAGAGGTCACCTTGATTGAATCCCATGCTAACCTTCGAATTCTTTCAAGAAAAAACCCAAGGCAATTATCAAAATTAGTTTCCGGTTTTCAAAGTCTTCGCCTCACCATCCTTCACCTCAGTGTCACCACCGTAGAACCTACTGTAGCTTTGTATTCCATTAGTTTGAAGGTACGTACTTACGCACTTCATTCAGCTAAACTTTGCTAATCTTTGCATTACAATGATGTGTTTGTCCTTAATATAGGATTATTATCCATTTGCATAAACACAAAACTTGTGTATTAGTATACTACTTATTATTGGTAGTTAAACCTTTCATTTATTACTACTTCATACTACTGATATCTGTTGAGTGTTTTTGTATGATTTTTAGAAACTTTTAGTGAGACTGGATTGTTATATTGGTTATATTGTTCACAGAAAACCTGATGTACGTCTTGCCATTAGCGGTGCACCTAATATTAAACCTATGGATCTTTGGGGTGAAGTTAACACCATTTACAGAAAACTTCTCTGAGTCCTTGAAGAAGACCCTCGTAGCGAAAATAATTGTAGCTAAATTTGCAAATTTAGGTCCAATTATTGCAATACACAAACGTACTATCAAGCTAGTTAGGGAAAGCTGCATGTCAAAAGAATTGGTTTTCAAAATTTGTTGTGGTTGCTATAAATAGTGATGCTTTTTATTTGGTTAATATTTGGGAAGTAAAACAGTTTWAGCTTCATGAAAATGAACATTCCTATTGCAGGTGGAAGAAGGGTGCCAGCTCACTTCTACAGACAGCATTGCTGAGGCAGTTCTTCACATGCTTAGAATAATTGAGCAAGATGTGGTTGTGCCTTTCATGCTAACATACTAGCTGCCTTAACTGGCTCATTTGCTCACCTTAATCTCTCACTTTATGAACTTCCATGAATATTCCAGCGTTACCTAGAAGGCTAGAACAGATTGCATTCTGGTACATATGTGGAACAGGTACGGGCATGCATTTTGCTCTTTAATTTCATCGAGATTGTATTACTGTGACATGTACCATACTACCATGTATCGATTCTCATGTTTTGGATCTTGGTTTCACAGGGGGTTAGTGAATTAGGTAACTCTAGGATATTCTTGATTGCTTGTTTCGCTTCATTTTGTGACTATGAACTGTTGTGTCTAGCTAATCTAAATTCGCTTTTTTAGCCGTTATCCCTGGTAAAAGTAGTTTTAGGTATTTATGAACAGTTATGTATTTTATAGWTTTATGCAAGCAAATTTAGCGACAGTATTTTGATGATCATGTACTACTGGTAGGGTAAATACAAGTATATTTTTGTTTTGATTGCTTGGATTGTGTTCATGTCATTTCCGAGCTACTAAATTACTAATGGATGTAGTCATGCAGCAATGATTATGAAAAACTTGGTATAAGATACCATTGTCTAACAGTCCAGCTAAAGTGTCAACTGTCAAGACTCAAGAATTAAAACAATCCTAAGCATGTTGACTGCTCCGTTTGGGCCCAAAAACTAGGTTCAGTTTCAGAATAAGGCCCATATCAGGTAATAATGGGCTTTGAAACTTGACCCTGACACCTACCCCAAAAAGCCCTAAATACCCTTTACCTATCTTACTCGGACGTTTTCATTTACCTCACGTGTTTRTGTTGACAGTCGACACATCTCGTGTCGAACACCGACCCTTGACATTTCATTTTTTTAACTAAAAACACTACTTTTCCTTAAAAAAAAAAAGGGCAAATTCGACATTTGACACCGACACGCAACACTTCATCTGACTCCAAGTAACATAACCCTTGCAGTTAACTTGGGACAGCAAAACTTTGCAGTTAACAAAGTGGATTGTACCCTATTGACCTTGGCTACATAAGAATCTTACTTCAGTTACTTGTATTAGAAATTTGGAGTAGTTGTATACAATCACGAGTAGAAAGAATCAAGCATAGTTTATACAAGTGGTTTTTAGTCCTTTTTACCATGGTATGTACTTCGTCAAATTAACTCGAGGCGCAGTTATATAGTTCATGGATTTATTAGATTCATGTTGTTTGGTATTAGCTACTAAGTTGATTAGGTGAAATTTTGGCCTGAATCGACCACACAGCCAGCTTGGCCGAGAGGGTGACACATTTAATCAGAGCAAAGGTTCGACTTCAGAAGGTGTACACATAAAGATGCAGGAAAGTAACAGAGCAGAAAAACATTAGAGAGAGTAAAAGAGAATTAGAGAAGCCTTGCAATCCGAGAAACTAATTGAATTAAGAACATCTGCAAAATCATAATCCTTACAAATTACGATTCATGACAACTGAAATACCAAGTAGTATAACTTTCCCCAATCTTAAAGAGTTTTTTTTGGATATATTATAGAGGAATAACTGCATTTCTTCCTCTGCCATGCTTACTGAACAGAAGTCTGCCACTGGAAAATGATCGCTTCATTGCAACACTACTCATAACACAATGCAACACTCCATTTCTACTACCACTACTTGAAAGACCGAACTTGCTGCTTTCTCCAGCTGCTCTTTTCGAAGATATCTCATGAGATTGACAAGTTTTTACGACACAATCTTCTCCGTTATTATGACTGCATCTGAAAACATCAGGAATCGAAACCCAAGCTTCATACCGGTAGTCCATGGAAATCGACCTTCTTATCGAATTCCTTCCTCTAGGATCTCTAGCACCAAGATCACTTAGAGCGCGAAATGGGGTTTTTGATAAATTCCYATTTGCTTGTTCTACCACAATTTCCATTTGTCTTCCTTCGCCACTTGAGCTAACAATTTCCTCGTTACCAACCTGGTTTTCCAGCAAAGTATTATGATCCTGAACATTGTCATTGTTGTTGTTGTTATTATTATTATTATTATTATTATTATTATCAACCACTAATGGAAGATGATTGTTATTAATATTAGGTGGTGGTTGAGAGAAAGAGGAGATTATATTAGCGCGACAAAGAGGGCAATTAGAGTGAGACCTAAGCCAAGTATCAATACAAGCAACATGAAAAGCATGACTACATTTAGGCAAAAGCCTTAAAGTGTCATCTTCAATAAACTCACCAAGACAAACAGAGCAATCAGTACAACCAATCATACCATCACCTCTTTTGAACTTAATAAGAGTGATGGTTTTTATCAATGCTTCATCTAACCCAGGGGTGTTAATAAGCCAAGGCTCGTGTTGATCGATATTGCTAGCACCATCATAACCATCCTCGAAGATGTCTTCGTGATTGGTAGGACGAGTCTCCCTACCCCGTTGTGACTTTCCACAATACTTGGAGATAATGGCATAGTAGCTCACTAAGAGAAAAGCACTTGCTAGGATGCCAATGATCGCGATCACAAGAGGCGAGAAGGTGGGGCTAGTTCGGGACTTGTCATCCGGGAACACCAAGGGAGGAGGGGGACCGGGTGGTGGGAAAATCCCGTCGCACAATTCGGGGCATAATGGGGTGCATAGCCTTAGTGAACAATCTTTATTAGTGTTCATGAAAGGTAGCACTGGTTTCGGTTTGCCTAAATATTGCATAACAAATATAATGGAATAACAATCAATCCAATGAAATAATGATTGAGATTTTATAGAGGAATGAAAATAACAAGAATTTTGTATAAGATTGAATTCTGAAACAACATGAGAAAGTAGTAGACTAGTAGGAGGAGGAGGAGGAGCTATTTTGGAGGGTTTGAGGGAAAGCAAAAAATAGGTGGGATGGGTAGTATATGAGTTATTATGAGTGTTATGTAATTTATGTTATATTATCATATCATATCATACCAATTTTATTTTGTTTCTCATTTGTCTTTTTTTTTATTTAATTGTTTTTATCTTCTTTTTTTTTTTYCTAGTGTTGGTCTTCCTCTTCTTTTAGCTTTACTTTAGCATTTCTTTTAAGAAAAAAGAGTGAGTGAGAGAGGGATAAGTAAGTTTGTTGACTAAGGTTAGTGACAGTTGAGAATTTATTTATGAATGTCTTTGATTTCTGGTTTCCCAAATTTTGTACACTTCTCCAGAACTTTTGTGTGGGTGAAGTGGAGAATGTAGCATGGTCCATGGGAGCAATCTTCTTTAACATCATTGGGGCAAAGTGGGCCACTTTGGTGTAAATTATATTTATACCCGGCYTTTTTTCTTTTTCTTTTATTTTATGATCGAACTGTACATAGGTCAAATAATCTATTGTATACAAACTTTCAATCAGTATTACGGAGTACCTCAAAATCTTATTTCGCATGTCCTTCCTTTTATTACTACAATATTTAAACTTTCATATCATTAGTATTTATGAAGGTATTGTTTATTTAACAACATTTTAATAGGATTTAAATAAAATGGTACATATGATGATATGAATCTCAAATKTAAGTGCTAAAAAATAATTACTCAAATTTAATTAAGTCCCTTTATCAAGGTAGTGAATGTGGTGGTATCATGTCCATTCTTATGGTTGAAGACATGTAGCATAGACTACATAGTACATACYACACACTTGCCGTTTTATTAATTATATGATGTAGGCATCAAAGGTATGTAGTGGCCTGGTCGATTGCAAACGCCTCTTCCTCCCATTTTTTTGTGAGCTAAGCATACGCATATCCATCAATTTTACACTTGCTATTGAGAATCACTACCTCTATTCTTTTAAAAAAAAAAAAAAATCAAAATCTATCTTTTCCTCTTAGTCCTTTCATGAAATTCGTTTTACGTCTTTTTTGACATCTTTACACCTTAGCTTGTTACGGTATTATCCATATGCAATCTTAGATTCCTTCTATTAAAACCCCCTTCTTAACTTTTAACAAGCATATAGAGTCTGTTCATACGGTAATAAGATAGGTTCCCTAAAATACTAGTCAATTTTTCAGTTTCCACTGTTGATTTGGACTTGTAAATTAGACTGTAATATAAATATTTTCGCCTTGTTAAAATTCCAAAGAAGAAAAAAATATATACAATCAATGAATTCATATTATATAATGTATATTTCATGGTCAAATATTTTGTTGGGAAACAGACATGCATACATGCAAGCAAAATATTAAGCCTTCCCAAATAGAGTATATTTGTATCTAAGCTAGTAACTAGTAACTAGTAGTAAAATAGTAATACCAAAGAAACAACAAAGGGGGAAAAAAAAATCATAAATAGATAGTTTAATTAACACGAAACTACTAATTAAATGCTAACTTTAGTTAATTAATAATGCAAGAAAGTTTAAAGATAAAATAAATAAAACAAATATGCCGAAAGTTGGTGATCCCCAATCCCACTACAAGTTAGAAGAAGCATATATTCTTTGATGATTCAGAGCTCCTGTTTTTCAACATTCTTCATATATCAAAGGAGCAATAAGGACATAAATTGTTTTTAAAGAATCATTTTTTTCTTGAAAAGTTAACTAACTCATGAAAGTCAGCTCTTTGATTTGATTTTGCTTTCTCTTGTCTTAATCCAATATTAATCAATTATGATCCAAAATGTAGGATTACGTTACTATGAACCTGTTCTATTCATCTTATTTTACTACCTAACTTATTAAACGTCTTTAGTTTTTTGTGAAGGAGGAAAAATAATAACTTTTTTTGTCAATTTAATTATTTTTTTGTTATTTGAACTTAGTTTCCGAAAAATAAAATAAAATAAATTGAACAAAACATATTTTATATACGGAGTAATATGTAACTCACGCGGTTTATTTGACAAAGCTTGTTTCTCTAAAAATCTATCACCATACAAGAAATAAGTGTTGTATGAATGAAACCATTAATTAAGCTAATTGAGCTTTCTTGTCCTAAACCTACTACCTCCTACAAGCAACACTCAAACAAACTTTGCTTATTAGTAACAGATAGACTTTTAGTCTAGTCTAATATCATTAACAAAGATTTTATGTCAAAAACTTTATTCAAGTCGAAAATAAAATACTAGCCCAACTACTTTATCTGGGCTAGGAGAAAATGATAAATGTTGCTTTTATATGTGTAAGATACATGAGATGACATATTAGTTAAGAGGTTTGGACTTTGGAGTGACATTTCTTCTCCTTTTCTTTTGCTGTACCTTGTAAGATAAAGACATTTACTATTAATATATTTCTCAATGTACTTTTTTAAAAAATGTATTATACATAACAAGAACACTCTATGAAATTCAATCAAACTTGAAGTTGCATTATAATAAAAATTAATATCGCAAAATTGTAAAAAATTACGAAAAATTGTATCTGTTAGCTTAACTTTTGCGTGTTAGGCGAAGACCTCCTGACATACTTATGAAGAGTGGAAGAGTGAGATCTTTGTGAGTTCGAGTGAGTCAAAGGAAACAAAATTTATTTGACTTGTTTAAAAGTTATAGGAAATAAAGATATTTATGAAATAAATGAAATTGCATGAGAATGAGATTTTATTTGGTGGCCCTTCACAATTATTATGTATTTTAATAAAAAAGGATCTGCAGGCTCATGGTTATTCCATGCCTTTTGGAAGATTTTTTTTTTTATGGTAAAATAGAATAATGATTTTATTTAAGAGGAAAACCAATAATAATGTTAGTGCCATCGAGGGCCATTAGCTCAATGCATAAATCACTCCACTCTTCTTAAAATAAAGTCTCGAGTACTCCCACTATTAGCCATAATAAATAAGTAAATAAATAAATAAATAAATAAATAAATAAATAAATAAATCAGCATATCAAGAATCAAACTAATATAATTGGTATTTTAAATCAGAGCTTCAAAAGAATTTAGGATGTGCTAAGCATGTGAATTGTTAAGGATAAACAATCCAAGTCCCACATTGAAGAAATAGGGACTTGAAGAGCTCCTTATTATGGTTAGTTCACCACACTAGTATGAGGCCTTTTGGGATGTGTCAAAAAACAAATCCGTGAGGGCTTGATCGGTCCAAAGCGGACAATATCATACTAGTGTGTGTGTGAACGTTTGACGGCGGCCCAACATGAACAATTCATTTGTGAGTATAATTGTTGTTCAACATTAAAAGTAAGGGGGGGTATTTTTGTTGTGGTGGCATAAATTCAACAATAAAATAAGATTATGAGTCGATCACTTTGTAAGGCTTTAGATACTTTCCTCATAGTCATATTATTTTGAGTTGAAACATCTTTAGTCTTATGAAATGGTCCAAGTCAACATACACTTCCTATGACGAGTTTAGTATAACTCGTTTGAAAGAATAAGATTGTAAGAGGGRAGGAAAAAAGGCATTATAAGGAGAAAAATGTAAAGTATTAAGAAGTTTTAKATAGACATCGGATGCCTTCGAGAGCCAGCTAGTACCACAAACCACAGAAAACAAACGCATTATTATTCTTCTACGCTAATGAATGTTTAATAATGAAGCACTTTTTACACTAAATAATTTATTACTAATTTAGGATTATATTGCCGAGCGTTTTCATGCATGTATTTTCCTTATACAAGTATCGTTTACTCCTACATAAATATATAATGATCCATATTAATTTTAATTTTAATTTTAATTTATAGCACTTCATCTTTTTTAGAATTCATGCAAAATGAGAGAGAAGATTGAGCTAAATAAAACTGAGTTTTCATATTGGATTTTTGTGCCAAATGAAGTGAATGAAWACAAGCTGAGAGGAGTAGCCTTTATATAGGCTTGCATCCAACTAAAGAGCATAACAAACTATATGCTTTTTTACAACAAACTATCATCTAGTAAAATATAAGTTGATCCCAATACAAACAGCTAACACAAATTATGTTAGAAATTGGACAAGAGGAAAGTTGCGGATATTCACTTCAAGACACGGAATCTACGCTTTCCTATTAGTTTAATTTTGCGCCACTAGGATCAATGGGTTACCACGAAATAACTAATGAGATACAATGGAGAGAGCAACTCACTTTGTTGATCTATTTTAAAGTGAATTCAGAAAAGAAACTTGTGTGTAATAAAATTGCAAGAAATTTCAGAGAGAAAGCAAGTAACAAGCAAGAAAGCTTAAGAGATTTCGACTTTACTTGCAAATGAATCAAGTGCAACTATTTATAGGCACTCATGACCATTCAAACCAGTCAAATTTAAACAATTGTAACCCCCACAATTAATGCACAATCAAGCTGAATCAATTTGAGTTAATTGTGATTAAAATCACTTTATTCTCATATCAATTGATTTGCAATAGCTCTAAACTGATTAAATCACCATAATATTGCATTAATAAGGCTTAAAAGTTAAAACGGACAAAAGATCAACGGACTAAAGAACGAACCAAATCGCAAAGTGCAAACACGAGCCAAGCAGGAATGTGTGACTCGCGCATCATAATGCGTGACTCACACATTTGCCTCTACCTCAAATGCATGAGTCACGCATTCGACCCTCGAGGCACGTGTTTGCTTACATTTTGTTTTACCGATTTTCTCAATCTCCTTTGCCTCGTTTGTCCTTCAAATTACCTTCAAATTTTGATTGCTCAAGGTCCATGTATGTATAAATGTTCTAACAATCCTCCTCCCATTTATAACATAAATGTTGACTAACCTCTTTACTTGCAAAGATTACAAAACAACATGCTTATGCCTAAATAGAAATATCTTAAAGATTGAATTCCTACTTAGTATGTGTACACTTGACAATGACTCCAATTGTAATGATAGACTAAGCTTTGAATCGTACAACCACTACGAATCATCAAAGGTACAATGCACACAAACACTAACAAAGTTACTTTAACTTCGACACCTTAAATCGCCATGGTATTCATATCCATTCATGAGCATCTCAAGTTAAGCCCAAACTTGATGAGGCGGCCAAACCTCTAACTCATATAGGTAAATCTTCTCACATCGACTCCTGCAATTGAGCCTTTACCAAAGATTTATTAAGAATTTTTATAAATTCAACCTCCTTATCATTGTAGAAATAGCACTCACCTTGGGATGAAATAACAAGTGCTCGCAACCATCAAATGAAAATTTATCCTCATTGAATTTGAGATCTACCGTTGTATTACACGTTAAATTGAGTTTCCTTTCATTGAAGTTTTTCAATAGGCTTAAGACACATCCCTTTGATCATTTTGTTCAACAACTCCCTTGGCAACAGTTTACTAAACATATTCGCCAAATTTAGTTGAGACAGAACAAAATCAATGGTTATACAACCATCCTTGATCATTTGATGACACATAGCTATGTCTAACCCCAATGTGTCTCGACTTGCCATTGTAGACTTCACTATATGCCTTTGCAATTGTAGATGCACTATCACAATGTAAAGCAAGAGGTGACATTGGTTTTATCCACAAATCAACCTCGTTCAACACATTCCTTAGCCACTCCGCTTCTTACAACAAGAAGCTAAGTCTATGAATTCCGATGCCATAGTTGGATCGGTTATACATGTTTGCTTCTTTGAGGCCCATGAAATAGCACCTTCTCCAAGAAGAAACACCCATCCACTTGTGGATGAAAAATCTTCCTTATTGGAAATCCAACTAGCATCCTTGTATCCTTCTAAGATAGAAGGTTCACCGGTATATGTCAATCCATAGTCCATAGCTTTCTTCAAATATCGAAGCACTCTCCTTAGAGCTTGCCAATGCATCGTACTCGGATTACTAGTATACCGACTTAGCTTACCCATAGCAAAAGCTATATCCGGTCTAGTGATAGTCATTGCATACATCAAACTTCCAACCGAGCTTGCATACTCCAATTGTGCAATTGGAGTATCACTACTAGGAACCAACTTAACACTAGGATCCATAGGAGTAGCGAAAATGACTTGAGTTTGACTCATTGAACTTCTGAATCACTTTCTTAATATAATGAGATTGTGACAAAGAAATAGTCCCTTCTGCTCTCACAATTCTTATACCAAGAATCACATCCATTTGTCCYAAATCTTTCATGGAAAAGCTACTTGAGAGAAAAGCTTTGGTTCTTATGACTTCATCCAAATCAATTCCAAAGATAAGMATATCATCAACATATAAGCAAATTATGACACCTTTACCACTATCATCAAATTTTCTATATACACACTTATCGGATTGATTAATTTTGAAACCATTAGCCAAGACAACATCATCAAATTTTGAAGCCATTGCTTAGGTTCTTGCTTTAGCCCATACAAAGATCTAACTAGCTTGCAAACCTTGTTTCTTGTCCTTTGACTTTGAAACCCTCTGGTTGATTCTTGTACACTTCCTCCTCCAATTCACCATTAAGGAAGRCARTTTTGACATCCATTTGGTGAATTTCAAGACCATGAATCGCGGATAACACAATCAAAAGTCTAATGGTAGCTATTCTAGCTACCGCCTCGAGCGGGTCGAATGCGTGATACGCATCGAGGCAAAAGAAATGCAGTGATCATGCACTGGGATGCGTGAGTCCCGCATTCCTGCTTGCGCTCGTGTTTGCACTTTTCGGTTGGTTGTTCTTTTGTTCGTTGTAGCAGCCTTATTAATGCATATTTTGGTGATTTAATAATTTAGAGCTGTTGGCAAATCAATTGATATTGAGAATAAAGTGATTTTATCACAAATTTAACTCAAATTGATTCAGTTTGAGTTGTGCATTAATTGTGGGTGGTTACAATTTGAATTTGATTGATTGAATTATCCTAAGGGCCTATAAATCAGCTGCACTTGATTATTTTCTAGTACACAGAACAATCTCTTAAGCTTTCTTGCTTGTTACTTGCTTTCTCTCGAAATATTTCTTGCAAACTTTATTACACACAAGTTTCTTTTCTGAATTCGACTGTGGGTGAATCGCAAAGTGAGTTGCTTCTCCATTGTATCTCATTAGGTTCTCTCGTAGTCGGTAACCGCATATATTAGACGGCGAATTAGACCACTTACACAAAGCCGCTGATTTTCGGCGTTGCGAGTGAATATCCGCAATCTCTCTCTTGACCAATTTCATACAATCTATTATGTTAGTTATTCACTTTTCCTGTTATGGTCACGGTAAGTGCAAATGGCAATATCACTCAAGGAAACATGGCTTTTGAACGTTCCAAAATTTGGCTGAGTATTTGAGGGTGGAGGTTTAGGATCAGGTGGCAAAGAAGATGCATTTCTTTGTTGAGTACCTTGAAGTTGGTAGTATTGTGCTCGCAACACCACAATACCACCACTTCCACAAGATGGAGGAGGAAGAGGCTCGTTGAGACGATAGGGAGGCGAGCTACAGTGGGACAGCGATGACTATGTGCTCGTGGTCATATCTTAATGCTCTTTCTGATTTCCTTGTTTGATCTCTATCAAAATGGGAGCAATGCAAAAGCACTTTTGGGTTCTTCGAGGCAGCAAACAATTTTCCGAGGATGCTTCAAGTAGAAATCCTTGTTTAGCTAAATTAATCTTATTAAGAAATGATACATTGTCACCAGTCCTATTATGGAACAATTTCATGAATAGCATTTATTATTGTTTGAATCCAATATTCAATGCACATTGGAATTGATGATGGATGAGGCCATTTCGATGCCCTATCATTGATAGATGGATGTAACCAACCGATCATTGAGAGATATAAATAAAAGGCTCTAATAAACATAGAAGGAGGCAAATGGACATGAAGCGTATTGGGTACACATCTTCATTTGAAGAGTGGGTTATCCGGGTGCATGGCTCAAAGATGGCTAATGTAAGGACCATACTACTATGTCTAAAATTGCCTACTAGAATGTGATTGGTAAGGGCAGGATGCTTTGTGAGTCTAGAGTTGAGGACCAACAAAACCAATGTTAAAATGCTAAAAACCAATGTTGGAATACAAGAAAGGAAGTCTTTGGTCTTGTTCGATTTGTAACGGAATTTTCATTCACACATGGAATGAGTGTAGGAGTGACATAGACCCATTTGCGTTGCATTCTTATATCAATGATCAATAAAATATCCACGATCTGGAGAGAAAACTAAAAATTCTCTAAAACATAAAGAAGGAAGGAAATGACACATGAGCAAACTGTGGTACCACCATCTTCATATTGAAAGAGAAGGTATCTGGGTCTTAGAGATGGGGTTAAGGGACCTCAATACTACTAATGGT
>SNQN01001553.1:14654-46541 GCA_008642245.1 Bassia scoparia | reverse complement strand
GTTCGACAGTCTATCACGTCCCACCATACATCGTCACTGCATCGCTACCAGCCTCCACTCCACTGCACTTCACCATTCCAAAAATCCACGCTTAAACTTGTCTTCTCATTAGATCAACAACTACACAATCACAATAAGCACATCAATTCATTATATATCCAATAAAACTTCGGATTGAAAAAGGATAAATGAGGCATATAAACCCAGCAAAACCCATTGGCCACCCACGGACCAAATTTGCGTCACCACCACAAACGACATCGGATGCAGGACACTAGTTGTGCACCATTGAGAAAACCAGAAGGGCAAAAACCACGCAACAAAATGCAAACACCAAACTCAATCAAACCCTAATCAGAAATTTAATCACCGAACCCAAAACATTGTATATACAAACCAATTCATCCACGCCAATCAGCCTTCGAAAACCTAGCAGCTCTTGCCGCAACACCAGGAGCCTTCACATTTGGTAGTGATGTGGATGAGATTTGATCGATTATGATGATATGTGTTTAGGATTGAATATGGGAATGAGATTTGAGAATAAAAATGGATTTGTGGTGATTTTAGTCTAGATTTGAGTAGACATTCAAAAAAGGTAGAAGAAAAATGAATCTTACTGTTGAACTGTAGGAAGGAGGGAAGAAAAGGGAGAGAAGAGAGAGAGAGAGAGAGGAGAGAGAGAGTAATGAGGAATGAGACGAAAGAGGAGAAGAGGAGAAGTTACAGTAAGGAATTCGGAAAGAGGAGGGAAGAGGAAGGGGGAAATAATAAAATTGTAGGTGGGGCCCACCATATTAAATCTTTTCGTTGGCAATTTGGCTAATTTTGTTGGATCGCTGAGATACAAAGGGGGGGGGGTGAATTGTTCTAGAGACTTGAAAGTTTTGGGGCGGAGACTTAAAACAATGAAATGTAAAGAACTTAAAAGACGGAGCTTCATAAACAAGACTTCTTGCAAGCGCTAAGAGATAAAACTGTGACCTGATGCAACACAGGTATCTTCTTAGATTATTGGAATAAACCTAATACAATTAAAGACTCTTTCAAGAACACTAATTTGAAGCTCTCGAACAACCCCTTGTTGATGAGCACTCTCCTCTCTTGTAAGACTACCTCTCATTTACAAGACACTCTTAGATTCTTCCAAACAAAGCTCTTCAAGAACCACTATCTTGAAGCACTTATAAATCGATTTAAAAACTCTAATAAGTTTGGCACTGAAGATTGAGTGACTTGAAATATTTAGCTCAAATTTGTATGCCTCAATGTTTTTGGAATGTCATATGTATCGGGAAGTATTATGTAATATAGGCAAGTGTCGCAGGAGAAACAGTAAACTACGTCACTACTTTCATGATCTCTAGAATCTAGGGGACATGCTTTGATGGACTTGAGCAAGCGCATTCAAACACCACATTCTCACAAGTAACAACATTTCTCTCCTACTTCTAAATTATTCTCACGAATTTCTTGTTCTTGGAAAAATTAAGCTCAAAAATGCACGATTCGCACTATCACTTAAAAATTGATTTTTCCAAAAGTTCGTTTTTCTAAAATATAATTTCCATTAAACCAGCTTTTTCATATTTAATAAGATAAAGTTTTTTTAATTAAACCAATTTTAACAAGAAAACTCATTTGATATAAAGATAGTTTATTATGAAATATGTACAATTACTCATTTATTATTATGCAAATTTCCTTTTATTCAACTTCAATAATTTTTTAATAAATCATATTTTATAACTAATTTCATATTCATTCTCTGAGCAATCTCCCAATGTTAATGTCAACTTACAACACGTCCTAAAATATCAATAATGTAAGTTTAGTTAGACCTGATGTTCTGTGTGAACCATCAGTCTTGTTCTTCAGTCTAATGAGGCACTCGGTTTCTTCATGATCGAGTTTTTCATTGAACTCTTTCAATTGCTCAAAGTCACAGAAGCTTCTTTCACTTGTGACGATCATAACTCTTTAGCTTCTTTGCAACGAACCTGCAATGCACACAATAGATAACACATCAAATACCACATGAGTTTGCTTTTTTGTTTGGTTCATTCATCAAAACCTTAGGGTTAACACATTTGTTTAGTAGGGAACGATGTCAAGAATTCACGATAGGTATTAAGTAAAATAAATTTAGAATTTATGCATTTATTGTTCAAAAATGCGACGAAACTAGGAATTTATCCCAAAATTTTCTTTAAAATATATATGCACACATCGTGTGCCAATATAAAAGTATAGAATTAAATATAGTAATGAAGATTTTTATTTTGTTCATTGGTGAGTTTTAAATAATACATGCATTATTAATATTCCGTTTTAATCTTAACTAAGAGTGATGTGTAGACCTAAGGATGATAACCATCCGCAATATGAATTTTCATTGTGTTAAGAAAACAATTAAAATTTATTTTAAAAAATCATCTCTCTCCTAATTTATACACATTAATATTTTTTATTTTCTTTGTGTCTTAGAGGGTTGGCAACCTTAGGTTGCTCAATCATTTTTCTCTTAACTAATCATCTTAAATATTAATGATAATAAAAAGTGCATATATATTTCAATAATGTTCAATAATTACTCCTTTGTTTTAGTTATATGTTTATTTCTTTATTGAATTATCAAATATAATTCTCATTCTAATTACTTAACTTTAAAAGCCTTCCTATTCGCGACAAGCGAAGATACTGAAACATAATCTTTAAAAAACAAAAAGAAGTACGGAGTAGTTTCTACAGCAATAACAACGGTGGAAAGAAAAACAGACGTTGTAATGGAAATTGAGAGGTTGAGCATTGACAAGAATGGAAGGTTGGACAAGGAGTTTATTTTCAGCTTTATTAAATCATTTTGTCAATCCTACATCTCTCTGATGCATTGCTTAATGTTAAATAAAGGTCTGTTTTATTTCAGCTATTTTCATTCAAGTTCAGTTTTTACTTCCTTAAGTGAAATCACAAGCATTATCATTTATTTTCAAAGCTCTTAATAAAATCCGATAACCTAACACACCCTTACATCCCTTAATAGGTTTTTGTTTAATAGTAAGCATAATCCGCAACTAAATTTGATCAACGACTCTATACAAAATTCCTGATTACCAATGCGAATCAATCTTGAAGTAGAATTTGCTAAGGGTTGCCTAAATACTATGAGAGCAGAAGAGGTACTGTTTCATGAGATACGTACAATTGCTTAGATTAGACAATTTATGTAAGATGTTGGAAGTTAGACAGTTCTGTAAATGTTGATACATGATAACGTTTGTTTCAAATGGCGTAATTAAATGATGAAGGATACATATAACATGATGTGGTTGAGTAACTTGGGGTTGCGTATGAAGTAATAATTGGACGACACAGCATGACACATAATGCTGCATAACTAACCGTTGCTCTGTTTTCTTTTGGACTTATGGAGTTAACTGACTTACTGACTGAACTTAAAATGTACTGAACTGAACTTTAACTTAAATTAATAACTAGAATAAATATTTATGAGAGAAAATTTAGTTAGGTAAATGACTTAACTTAACTTAATTGAACTGAACTGAACTGACTTATGAACCATATGAATAGGGCTCTGTTGCTTTGGACTTAATTGGAGCTGAACTGACTTTAATAACTTAGAACTTAACTAAATCTAAAATGAATATTTTTGAGAAGAAGAAATATTAGGTAGGTAACTGAACTGATGAACTGACTTATGTAAAGAGAATAATCAAGAAACGAATGCCCAAGTCCAAAGAAACAGATCCCAGTATCTTTCCCTTTGTTTAATGATAAGTTGAAAGATCCTGACCAACCACCTTTACCTTTAGGGGTGTTTGTTTTATAGGAATAGATGGGTGGAATGGGAATTTTAATCCAATGTCTAACTCGCCATGTTTTTTGTGGGGAATGAGATTATTGAGGGAAGGGGAATGGGATTAATTGGGGTGCAATCCCATGGTTTTATTACCTTGGGGGGCTTGGGTATAAGATTAGGGAGTTCATATTTATTTTGTTTTTCCTTTTTTTTCTTCAAGTTATTTTTTATCCAATTTATTTTCATTTTTTTCCATTTTTAATGTCATTTATTCAACAATACCAAATAAGGGATTGTTAATATTTTTCAATTCCCACTTCTAATTCTCATTAGCCATCCTATATTCCCAATTATCATCTCACTTGCAAGCTTCGTATGGTAATTTCTTGATCTACTATTTGCCATATCGACTTAGCAGGGGTATGCGAAAAGATAAATAACGGATTGAGATGTGTTGATCCGGATAGCTAAAGGGCGAAAAGCTGGGGCTGGGGTGACAGTTTTCACTTCACTGTTGGGCGAAGAGAAAATTATTATTAGTAATGTAGCGATTGTTTTTCAAGTCGCTAATTAAAATGTCGATAGGCAAATAAATTTCCAGTAATTCTAAATTAGCGACCGTTTTCGATGCAAAACTAAACAAGTAATTTGAAATAGAATTGTGAAATGTAAGACTTTATGTATGAAAAAATTAATATTATTGTATTTGTTTTTTTTTACCCGCTTTATCCGAGTTTAGCATGTTTCTAATTTTGTCGACCACACTCCAAATCCTGTCACTAACACTAGGTTGATGTACTCCATGAAAGTAAGAAGAAAAACATCATGGAACATTCAAGTTATATGTAAGTATATAACTAGAAGAGTTCTGACCTAGTTCCTAGCTAAAAATAAACTATTTACAATAATGACATCACTAATTTCGAGCTGCAGAGAAATATGATCATGCATTCAACATCATTGATCACATTTCAATAGTTTTCAAGTTAGTCGATTAAATTGCTAACCAATTCGAACGATCAATGTAAGTAGAGATAGAGTGTTCATTGAACAATTGAATTAGTTTATGAACTGCTGAAACAACTATAATGAAATAGCGAGTAGTGCCAATTAATGATTAAGTACAATCTAGACATGCGACCGTAGATATGTGTGCTGTAATTTCTGTTTACCTTTAAAATGTAGCTTCAAAACAGTCCTAGGGACGAAATAAATCAAGTCGACATATAGTATATCCCAAAGTGGACAGTTTTACTGAGAGCAAAAACAGATGATACAATTCTGCAAATTACCAAACCCTTAAAAGGAATACAACGGGGATAACAAAGAGTGTTTTTGCCACAGTTTGTATTGTGAAGTATAACAACAATTCATTGTATACCTAATGAACATAAATTTATAAGCTCTACCTAGTTATGTCCGGTTAATAATTGCATATAGCATCTAGTGAGAATGACAGGAGACCGAGTAGTATAAATCTACACAGCAGGTTAAGATTTCGCTATGATACCTTTCTTTTCTCTCAATTTCAATGGAGAAAACATACTTTCTTCTCAACTGTTACTATGCAATTCATAAAGAATTTCATTCTTCTTCTTGATCATCCAATCACGGGCTGGTTTCGGAAACTCTTTCTCAATCACACACAGCTGTAGATTCATCTGAGTTAGGCATCGCTCTTCCATTATTTTAGGTCCCTCATATTCTGGCTCACGTGATTTCAAGCGAATGGGAGACCAATAAATCTCCTATAGAAACAATAGCTTACTTGTATTGATAATCTGAAGCTACATGAACTACTTCACACGTAGGATTCTATCATCATCTTACATGTTTCATGTTTGTAGATCAATAGTGAGACTTAAGGCAAGGTACCGTTAACAAACACAATAAATTAAAAAATTTGAAGGCATGTGAAGAAGTGTTAATATCTCATGAGATTACGATATGCTGATGCAGGCAACAACTTCCAACTATTAGCCTTAACTCAATTAGGATACTGTTCAAAAAGTCGGGGTCCTGTGGATAACTACAGAGAATAATAACTTTTGATTCATGTGCACCATTGTGAGATTAAGATTTTAATTGATTGATGTCAAGAGGTTACGCCTAGAACTTCAATCAAGCTTTTACGAAGTAACAAGATTAAAAAAGTATTGGAGAATTGTTCAGGCAGGGGAGCCAGCGCTGCCAACTCATGAAGAACTAGTCTAGTTGATGTGGATAATAAATGGAAAACTTGCCAACAACTAACCGACTTTTTTTTTCCAACTTTGAAAACAACTACACAGTTTTTTTTTTTTTTTGAAAACACACGCACTTTTTTTATAAAGTTTGCGAAACGCACTGCCACACCTGATTTTCAGGTGGAAACAAACCAGAAACGCACGTGGGCCACAGTGGGCTGTTTTCGGGAAACCTCCGTAATTGTGCGAAATTCCTAATAACTCATTATCCCAATTATTGCTTTTTTTTTCTTTTTTTTTCCTTTCTTCTCCTTTGTTCTGAGTTCTTTTTCCTCTCTTTTGGCTCTTTGGCTAATTCTTGGCTCTTCTGGCTAACACACAGGACCACATCACTTCTTTCAATAACTCAATCTAATTATTGCTTTCTTCTTAATCACACTTTCACACCTTCAACTCCACAACAATAACAATGGGGAATACAACTAACAACAACAAACACCACGACGCGGCTACTCCCACCCCAAAACCTTCTATCAGCATCCAGAACACTGCCTTAACCCGAAACAAACCTCTCCATCACTCAATAACGTCTTCTCTCTGCCTACCACTCCAACCCAAGTAAACCCCTCCTCCCCGCTTCATGACTCCCGACTCCTCGCATTTTCTGTAAAATTGTCTCTCCAAACAGTAGCAACAACGGCAGCAGGTCCAAGAGCATAACACTTCATTTTTGTGCCAAAATCCACAAATCATTTCGAGTGGGTATCCATATCACTCAAAAGAGTCAAGTATTCGCCCTACGAAGGTCCTTTATCCCAGAAAAAATTGCGCCTATTCTACTCACAAACCGCCCAATGTCACACAAAATTCCAAAACTCGAAAATAAACTTAGAAATTGGGTTTAATTCCGAATCTGATTAGTGGGAAAAAAGAGGAAGAAATTTGAGTGATTAGTGAAGTTTGGAGTAATTTATGAGTAATTGTGATTTTGAGTGTGAAATTTGAGTTTGAATGCATATTGAGATGAGAGATGGAGGAGAGAGAGAGTGTGAAGCAGAGTCGAAGAAAGAAGGAGAAAGAGAAAGAAAAAGAAGAAAGAAGAAAGAGAAAGACAGAAAGAGAAGAAGAAAGAAAAAGAAATAAAAGGGGGTATTAGGGGTAATTTTCCAACATCGGGGCAGGTTTAGTCGGGAAAACAGCCACTGTGGGCCCCACGTGCGTTTTTGGGTGGTTTTGTTTCACCTGAAACTCAGGGGGTGGGTGATGGTTCGCAAACTTTATAAAAAAAGTGGGTAGTTGTTTTCAAAAAAAAAAGTGGGTAGTTGTTTTAAAGTTGGAAAAAAAGTGGGTAGTTGTTGGCAATTTTTTCTAAAAATAAAACAAAGTTGAAGGGAAGTGTAACAATACTGATACACGCATAGAAGCTGGAGTATAAGGATTAACGTTAGAATGCAATTGGAGAAAACAGTATATTGTAATAACCTTTCCAGTCAAAGATGAGATTGCAGTCTGTTGTTCCTCCTTGTTTTGGATGAGACAAAGCCAATATCCCAGATTCTTTCCTGATGGCTACTCTCAAAAACAACCTAGCTGAAAAGGGAAAATCAGATGAAGAATTCTGCTGAGGTGAGTTTGATCTCACTTTCATGTAGATTTGTACAAAGTTTATGAGGTGTCTCTTTGACAGGAAGGACAGTGGTAGGAGGTGGGGGTCGAGGTTTCTTTAGTTTTTCTTGAAATTCCACCTTGATGTTCTCCGGAGCAATTCCTGAAACAAAATCCAATTTGTATGGTGTAGTTAGTGAAAGATCAGCTTGAGTTTATTGATTATCTTATTTCTCAATTTTTAACGCAATGAATTACATCAAGCTATCATCATACTTCAAATGTATAAATAATTCTACATAGCATGTACAAATTTTGCTAGGACACCCATATAGCCTATTCAAGACACTGTGAACATCATTATAAAGCTGATACCATTAAAAGAAGATATAATTTAGTAATCAAGTTGCCACACTACAAGTCAGCAATTGCAAACAAATGTTGTACCTAGCAAAGATAACTCAATAGTTGGTTTTTCTTCATTGTTCAATTAGACATGCACCTTCAAGGGTTCAATTCACCACAAATATGATATTATACGCAAACAACATACACATTGGTCTCTTGAATTCGCTTGTTACTTTCAACAAGGATATAAACCATTGCAAATTTTTATAAGGGCTTTTACGTAGACCTATGATGCATCAATTGTTATAGGGAAACTTGTAACCACACAAGTCTCATCGTTGTTGGCACATCCCGATATATATTTAACCAGGTGAATATACTTCTAAAATATTTTTCTTTCACATTGCTACATTCTTGGAGTACACCTTGTCTAGACTTTACTATCTATGAAAACCAAGGGACAATTTCTTCTCCCCATTAGAATTCATTATTAGTCCTTAGAATGGTTTGCTTCTCTACCGTCAGTAGATTGGGCATAAAAACCAAATTGGTTACCGAATGTTTGTGCATGCCCTACCTATATTACTACCACCTTTCAATTTTACAGTATGGTTTTTATAAGCTTATCTAATCCTCATCATCATTTGTCATTGTGTTGTTGACAAGGTTAAAGTCTCCTTTAAATTCAACCTTATGTATCTGCTTCTAATACTCTAAAATCGTGTCCACTTTGTAAAAGTTGTCAAGCAGAAACAAATAAAATAAAAATAAATATAATAAAAAGTAAAAGATAAGTACGCGAACACTCATAACCTCTCGTACTCATAAGCTCTGATAATTCAAATAAGGATCATAAGTTCAGAGAGTGTCAACTGAGTATTAATAGTAGATAAGCAATATAAGACACCCTTTAAATAAAGTAGACTCAGATTTTAAATAACAGGTTATATGGGTAAATCTATCACTTATCATTGATAAATCATCACAAAATTCTCTCCTTAAAACAGAAGTTTGTTTTCAAAAACTGCTATTACCATGACCCCTTGGCATCCATACAATATCCAAGCAGCATTGAAGACAGCTCTAATTACATGAAAAACTAAATGAGTCTTTAAGAAAATACCTAATTGTCTTCAACTACTAAAGTAAAGAACTGTAAAATAATTGTTTTTATGCCAGACCCACTTCTGCTAACATCTTGATTCACTAGCGTAATACTATTCCATACATAAATTTCTGTATCGTTTGTCGCCATCAAATGAATCAATTAATCTACTGCCGTAAAACGGTTCAAAGCAGGGAAGACAAAAAAATTTTTGCCTTGCTTTGCTTCTTTCAGAAAGGGCTCTCAGAGGTCATATCTCCTAAATGGATTTTCTTTGGTGGTCTGTGGCGAAAATGACCACCAGAAGTCACCAAAGTCAAGACATCTCAGCCCTCCTTCTATCCATATAAGCATTTCCTCATTTCAACACATCAATATATTTCGTGCGCATGGAGAAGGTGCACAGCAATTGAGCAGCGGACAGTGCGCTGAGTTTCAGGGCTTTTTTTTTGTACAGACCGTACGGGGTTTCAAAACGTGACTGTCCTTCCTATCTTTATCAATTCAATAGCGATCGTTTGCTTGCCTTTCATGGCTTTCAAATTTGAAATTACAGAGTTTTTAATGTCAGGAGATTGCAGAATAATTGCAGGAAGAGATTGGTATCCTTATTAATAACTAACAGAGATTGATTTGTTATTCTTCCGAGTAACATTTCAATAAGGAGTATGGTGTTCATTTCTTAGAGTTTAGGCTAAATTATAGAATAATTTATCAAATAAGAGTATGGTGTAAATGGGAACATAGAGTTTATTATAATGGATAGATGGAGGGTTGAGGTATTGTCTTGACTTTGGTTGACTTCGGTGGTCATTTCGGCAAGACCACCAGAAATAATCCTCTAATATGGAATTTCATTCCAATCCTGGGGTACTTCTTTTATTTTTTAAAAGGGTTTAGGCCAGGAGAAGTCCAAACTGCAATCAAAAAGTATCACTTAAAAAACATGTTTGTTATACATCTTCATTAATGAGATGTTCTAAGTTGTCAAGTGTAATAACAAGGAAGTCTCAGCGATTCTACAAAGACACTCATGCTCATAACAAAGAAGTTTTTTCCTTTCTAATGGTGACCATGTTATTATTTTAAAAACTCAGGCTCAAGGATGTTAGTAAGATGGTCTAAAAGGCAAAAGAGGCGAAGGTATTGCAAACAATCGGTGAGGGAGGTGTCAATGCTGTATTAACAGAACTGAGAGTAATCTTTCTACCTCACAAACAACATGCATGATGTTCTATGGTGGTTATAACTTCAGATAATGCTGTGTGATAATGCACTTCAAATACATCACATCAATTTTACTCACTCATTTTTAATGGGTAGCCTTAAAAACTTAAAATCATACTAACATAGTTAATGTTTTATATCCATTTTTTTTCCATTTCAGTTGTGACCAATACATTGTATTAGTATATTCTTCATCAAACACAAAAGCAATAAAAAAGAAGGTAGAAAGAAAGAAATAATGTTACCGTGGAGTTGAATTTATCAATAACAGCTTTGAGCTTCATCTCCAGAAGCCTTGTAACGAAAGCAAATCCTCTGTTTTCCTTTATCCTACTAGCTAAACAGACAATTCAATTAAAACGATTAAAAAAAATCAAAAAACAACTTTAAGCAATCAACTAAAGATTCCCAAAAAAATTTACCTACTCCTGAAGTACACAGCCACTAAAAAGTTTTTCTCAAGTCATAGAGAAAGTGAAAGGCAAATTCCACATAAAGCTTTCTCTTTTGAACTTTTTTGCGTGTTCATTGTGGAATTTCTTAATGCAATCCCTTCGGTAGCACAGTAATTCAAAAGATGGTTTTGGGTGATTGGGTGTTGGAGGGGTAAGGGAGAAATTTGAGTGGGAATGAAAGGGTAAATGGAAATGCGAAGATGGGATAAGGAGGAAGGTGAAGGTTTAGGAGCGAGGAGTGTTGTAGAGAGAGAAGAGAAGGGAGTGGAAGCGTGGAAGTGAAGCGAGGAATAGAGGCTGTTGCTCCATTGAATAGAATGCTTTAGTTTAGAGCTGGGTATGACATTCGTTTTTTCGCCTTTTTGATATTTGCCGTGTGGTAGGACAAGCTTGTCCTTAGTCCTTTTGGAGTAATAAGTAATATAATGCAATCCAATTTACAATTTAATGGGTTAATGTGCTAAGGGCACTCACAATAGTTTAAGTTAAACTTACAAGAGAGTTCAACTTTTGTACATCAATCTACATGTAATCTTGAACCTCTCTCATAACAATACTACATAACAATAGTTCACACTTTTAGGGGTTTGATTGTGGACCATATAAAATTAACATTTAAACAATTTTATTTTATTTCCTATTTATTTTACACCCCTCCCACTAAATTTCACCACCCATACAAACCCTCTCACATTTCAAACCCTCTCAACTTACACAAACCTCATCAAACTATCCCAACAATAAGAGGGTTGAAAATACACTTAACTCACCTGCAAAAACCCTGAAACTCTTAGTTGTGGTGCCCTAATGGGCTCGCTGTATGGAGATTTGCAGCGGATATGGGGTCGGCGCCAAGGTCATATGCAATGACATGAGTGTGGCGGTTCAACATTAATCCTAGTTAGCGTAAGATAAACGCCTATGAGAGGCACGTCACAAATGGCTAATTGTGTAAACATCTTTAAAAAATTGGCACAAGCTGTGGTGCTCAAATGAGCCTCTTTTTAGAGAAAATTATACGCCTCCGTTTTTTTTTAGTTGTTCCAGTTTCTATTTTGGGATGTTTTTAATAGTTGTCCAACCAATCTAAAAATACTTTTTCACATTTTACTACTTTATTTACTCTAAATTAATGAATTACCGCTTTCTAAAGTAACTTTCATTATTTACCAATCTTTCACACCAAAATTATATTTTCCATGAAATTTCATTCACACATCTATATTTTTCTAATTATTCAACTTTTTACCCAACTTACTCAACTATTTTTATCTAATTCAATCACTCTTAAAACCGTTCAAATGAATATGGAACATTAAAAACGAAGGGGTCTAACATAAGATATAAGCAAGACCGTGGCATGAATGACATGAGAGTTGAGCTGGACATGAGTTTATTTTTAAAATTTGGCCATAAACACGACATTGACACGTGAATAATTATTTGGTGTATAAGCAAAACCACCTAGGAAAGTTCCACGAGCGTGGGCACGTGGTTTGTCCCGGCATGGTATATATACCCCTTTAATGGATTGGGTCATGCTAGTATAAAATCGGCTTGAATGACGAGAGTCTGTTAATGGATAATACGTCTGAAAGACGCTTTAATTTGAGTTTATGGGTAAAGGTTGTGGGTGAATAAATTTGAAACTTTGGTATTGACATGAAATACTCTAAAATATTAGGCAATATTATTGAATGAGAGGTAAAAAAGTCGACACGACAAAACATGAATCAAAGTGTGTATTGCCTTGTTTATAAAATTAAGGTAAGGAGTCTACCAAAAAATGACTCTCTTGGTTTGCCAGGGCAAAGATTGTGCAACATGACTAGGCCAATTTATGTTTTCCCTTGGTGCATTTAGAGTTTTGTTTAATAGAGAAAATGGGGATGTTTTGAGAGTAAGAGTTTAGAGCAAAAGAGATGATTGATCTGAGAGAAAGAGAGGTTTGACAAACTCAAAAAGCTATTTTGGGTATTTGCAAGTAGAGGTTTAGAAGAGAACTTTGAGATTGAAGACCTCTTTTTAAAAAAGTCCTATGGAGAGTGTTTTTGGAAGAGTTTATAGCTTTTGGTCATTTTACTCTGAAATAGGTACACTAACGCATTCAAACATTCTCGTTTTACACAACAACACGTGGATTGCGCTGGACACGAGCCTTCATTTTTACAAATTTGGTATAGTTCTGCACAAAGCCTGTTGATCCCCTGAGACACATGCGTGTTAGTTTGGCCGTAAGAACTCCACCTAATCCTAAGGCCACAACTATGGCCTTCCTTTAATGGATTATGTCATGGTACTGAGATTAGGGCAGATGAGAGTTGAGTCTGATTCGGCATCTAGTTAATGCAAATATGATGAAACGAGAGACATCTTGATGAAGTATGTTTAAGGGGTCATGAGTGAGCAAAATTTTAAAATTGGTCAAGCATAGACAAATAGTTAAATATTAGACATAAAAATTTTTGTACAAAATCTCAAAATGAGACGAGTCATCCGACAAAACATGAATCATGGGTGTGTACTTGCCTCATTTCATAAAATTAGTCAGAGTCTAAAACAACATGTTTTTCTCTTTTTGTTTTTACCATGGCACAATATTGTTGCAACATGTTAGCTTCCAACTTAAAATGCTACTCCCTCTGGTTATTTTGCAATATAGTGCAAATATTACTTTCTGTGGTTTTTGTAAAGGAGTAGATCGGTGAAAGGTGAAAAAATGGGCAATAAAGGTTTTTAAGAGAGAAAAGTTGTGGTTTCATGCCAATTTTTAGAACGTTGCAGTTTTTTTTTTAGTACATATAGGAAACGTTTCGATCTACCTAGGATAGAGGTTGAAGTTTATTTGAGAGAATATGATGGTGCATAAACTTCACTTCAGAAAATTATACAATATGCTAATGAATGTTTGTCTGCAGAATTAAGATTCTGTCACATTAACTTTTACTATTTTTTCAGCTTTAAACCATACAAGATTTTCATCTACTTTACACTTTGGTGTGCGTAGTTTTTACCCACCTTAATCATGTGGTTAGTGGTTGAATCTCATCCCTTATCCCGACCTATAATTGATTTGCATAAAAAAAATAAATATAATAAAAAACTTTACCGCAGAATTCATTTTCAACTTCCTTAAAATGATAAAATTTTAAAAAATAATAGCTCCATATAAGGTAATTGGTGTTGCACTCTTGGTTCGAAGAGTTTTTATTTTTCAAATCTTGTTAAAGATATGTACAACTGTACAAGTATTGTGTTACAAAATTGATAGTAAATCAGGTGAATTTGACCTAGTTCCCGATTCGAGGAAAAAAACGCTCCAAGGTTGATTAAAATAATCAGACTCCAAATCGTTTAAACAATCTGTCTCATGTTGGAAGAAGGTTGGATTGAAAATTCTTTAACATAATCGACTCCGATTTTTTTTATATATTTTATTTTTCCCCTTAGGGGTTATTATTTTAGTTAATAGTGTAATGACTATGGTGTCCACTTTAATTTAGAGTTTATTTAAATGGATTATTGTTATTGTTTGTCATCACGAATTACGATGATGGTGTGTAGTTTATGTAAGACTTTCACTTTTTAAGTTTTTAGCTTTAATGTGTGGTAGCAAATGAAGAAATGCATATATGTGCGAAGCGTAGTCCTGTTGTGAATAGTTGTTGTTTGCACTCCGTATTATTTTCTATAAAGTCTTTTTTTTATTTTAATTTCCTATTTTTTTAAGATAAATCGATAGATTTTTTTTTGTTTTGATTACTCCCACAAATTTTGAAATTACTATTAAATATTAGTATAGAACACTTAATAAAATATTAAATTCCCAGAGTAATGATTAATAAAATATCAAAGTGCGAATTATAATACAACCGTAAACTTTGAATTAGCTAAATTCGAATACATGATTTGTTGTAAAAAACAATGGATCTGATATGTTATAAACTCTATGTAAAATTTGTTTGGCTTAGGGGTGTTTAAAAATAATCTGATTGTCGATTGATCTGATCCGTGATCCGCCGATCGATTCGAAAAATCGGATACCATCCGGTTTTAAGGGTTCGGATATTTGGACGGTTTTCCGAAAATTTTCGGATCGGATTTTTTCCTTTCGAATACTCGATTTTTCATTAACTAATAAATAATATGGAATAATGCAATACACCCTTTTGTGGTCTTCCCTTATTTCCGATCTGAGGTATTTTACAAAATATCTCACTTTTTACCCTTATCTTCCCATATTGCTATCGGTTATTGCATTTGGTGAGTGCTAAAAAGGGTATATATCAGTGGTGTATTTGATTGGTTCTTTCTCATTTGTAACAGCTTCTTAGTCTTCTTTCTCAGCACCAAATTACCGGCCAGTCTTCACCACCGGCCTCTCATCTCTCTCTCGACGCTCTTTCTCTTCGAACACAACCCTCACACCTCGGCACCATTCGTCAGCACCGCGACTCATCATCTTCCTCGCACACCTTTTTCCTCCTTTGAATACAACCCCTCGCAAACCAACTCGAACCAGCTTCTCTCTTCTTTTGAATCTAACCCTCGACCACCACCTCCATCTTCTTCTCCTTCGAACCACTCCAATCGCTCCTCGCGACACCTCCATCTTTCTCCTGCACAATTGCTCTCATTCTTCAAGTGATGGTTATGACTGACGACTTTGATCTCCACTTAGATTCAAACCAACGCAGATTTTGGTGCGTGTTGGTTTGAATTAGGTTGGGTCGAATTAGGTGGGTGGTGGTTTGAATTTTGGGTCAATCAGGTGGTTGGTGCGTGGTGATTCTTGGGTGGTGCGTGAATATGAACCGGTTTTAGGGTTTTGGCTCGGTAAGGGCAGCGGCGGTGATATGTTTGGTGAGGCGCGTGTGTGGTGGTGGTGAATTAAAAGAAAAAGGGATTTGCTATAAATACACTTATGATTTGTGCTTTCTACAATATACCCCTAATAAAATTCGTCCAATATAACTTGAGTTTTGATACTCTTTACAATATAACCTTATGTTTAAATTTTACACTATAAGTTAATTATCATTTTTAAAATATTAAAAATTATAATATTAAAATAGGCAGATCCATACCAAATAATTTAAAAAAGGCACCAACCATCACCAAAAAATTATATTTAAGATAATAAAAATTACGGTTTGGTTATAGTAGACCTTATGAAAAATTGGGGGTATATTGTAGAAGAATTTTTTTCGTAGGGGTATAGTCGTGAAACGCACAATTCAAGGGTATTTCATAGAAAATCAAAAAAAATAAATATAAAATGTGACCTGTTAGCGTCAAGGTAAAATAATGATAATATGGGAAGATCAGGTGTAAGGTTGGATTATTTGTCATTACGATCAAGTGGTTAATAAGGGAAGACCACCAAAAGGTGGGATTATTCACTGATTCCAAAAAATAAAAGAAAATTAAGCAAAATGGTAAACAATATGCACTTGATCTGGCGATCCGTTCGAAATTCGGATATCCGATCGAAATTTTGGATATAGGATGGAAAGTCGAGGTCGGTATATTTCGGAATCGGATATCAAAAACTTTTGAGTCGGATTTCGGATCGAGATTTCCCTGAATTAAAATTTTCGGATAGATTGTCTGCTTTGAAACCCTATTTGAATAAATGTGCTCTGTTGAAACTGTAATTTTATTTTTCTTAATCTACTTTCGAAGTAATATCAATATCCTTTGAAAAAATTATACAATTTGAATGACTTCTCCTTAAATCATGCAAAATAATTAGAATTATGTCATATATAATAGATGTTATGAAATATAAATATAATGTTACAAAGCATAACACGGACATATTTGAAATCGTAAATAATGATCTTAAAACAATTGAATGTGTGAAAAGATAACCATAGAGTTAGAAATTTATAGACGATAATTTTTTATGGTTGATTCATACGATTAGTACTGTTGTATATATAAATATTGATATATGGTTTGTTAATCTAGCGAATCTAAACATACATTATTATATTTTTTAGATAACTTAGATAGTTAGATAACTTATACTTCGTATATTTAACTTTGTTTTTTTTTTTATTATTTAAGATAAGATAGATATTTTTTTTAATTATTGTTTGGTTTTTAGGATAATCCCTATAATCATTGGGATAGGATTACAAGTCCTCTCCTAGGAAAGAACGTTGTGACTGGCTCATGATGAAACTATCCCATTTGGAACTTCTGATCTTGGCCATTGATGCGGTTATCCTGGTAATAGGAAGGATGAGGTGTCTCCCCAAAAGGATTTTGGTTACAATAAAATCCAAGCTTGAAACTCCAGTTTCTAGAGTTTTGTGCTCTGATGTCTGGGCTCCATAGATTTACCTTGTGTATGTGACCTTGCCCCACGGTTATGGGGAGGATGCATTTTGGTAGGCAATACCTGATATTGTTTAACCTGATATCCCAGTTTTTGGAAAGTATCGTAGATTGTGGCGGTTAGGAGCACATGATGTTTTGAGGAATAGGGTCCTTAGTTGAGTTTTAAAATTGTCACTAGTGTGGAAAACACTGTCAATGCATAACGTTTGCCCCACACCAAGGTTGTTCCAATGGGTGGATATCGGTTCATTGATGCTGTCAAGGGATATAGAAGTCAAAGGACAGAAGAAGGTCCAGGATCACCATGGATATAGCCTGCTCTAGTATGACTTAGAGCCGTTCTTTCCCTTGGGTCCTGTTCCTTCATATTGGCAGCTCGGAGAGGGATAATCCTTGATACAATCTGAAGAGCCGGAGGGACGTTGTTCTCTCATAGTGCTTGTTCTGTACTAAGGTGGTTTCCCTGTTTTTTGTCAGTTATTCTGAACCTATGGCGGTTAAAACGTAGTCAACGGTTCATTTTGGTTGATTAATGTTTCTCACTATAAGGTTCCAACCTGAGTAACTACCTCAGTGTAACGCTCTTAGATAATGACATTAGTGATTCAATGCTCAATTGATAACAATTCTATCACCTGTCTGGTAATATTGCTGTGAGTGGGGAGCACAAAGCTTTTGCAACTCGACAGTTATCACCTAATAATTTTCATGTCAATACTCGGTGGAGATTGTTAAAACATTTCCTTTGATTCCTCCTTCAATCTTCAAAGCTTGTAACATATGACATGTACTATGTTTTTTTTTGATTGAGCAAACCTGGCTGAGGATGATGATTTCCCCTGTTTAGATGCATCCGCAGTCTTGGCGTTTGAGACTCAATTTGCTCAAAAGGAGTAAGATTTCAACAATTGTTGTTGGGATCAGTTTTAAATTACAAGATCCGTTGAGTGGTTTTCAAGATTTTGATCGATATGAGTTACATCCTCTTGATTGCCGACCTCGTGTAGATTCTTAGGGGGCATGGTTGAGAACAATTAATGCTTTTGGCAAACTTTTCTGAACTGTGGTCGCAAAAATTATTGAGGTGATTTTGCACTTCACTCAGTAACCGTCAATATTGTCTTAAGTTTTTGGTAGGGGGCTGCTCTGATTACTGATAATATTGATACTCGCTAATGTAACTGGCTCTTACCATCAGGTAAACAAAAGATGGGACATAAGGAGGACAACATAATTGTGGATAACGGTGAAGCTTAAAACAACGAAATGAAAAGAGACAACACCATCCATTATAAAGGGATAAGTATGCAAACTACAATTGTACTTACATAGAAAGGATGATACGCTCCATATTCACAATCAGGATTGAAATGACAACTTACTACTCAATTATAGATGATATGCTATGCTTAGAACTATCTAGGCTATATCGCTAAACTAACTACTTGGCTACTGCAATGGCTAAAGGAAATTAATATGCGAAAAAAGAGATAGATATGTTGTTTGTGTTTGTTGTTGTTGTGGTCGCTTCTGCTATTATAGGCTTCGAGGGTGAGTCGTGGGTGGAAAGTTACTTTTCTGTCGTTGTTTCTTTGCAGCTTCTGCTTTCATATTTCAAGACACTGCATTTCCTCCAAGTTCTGTTGTGTTGATCGTATGGGCTGCTTTGGCTATTCTTTGATGTTCCATCCTTACACATTCTTTAACGCTATTGCCTGCATCGCTAGACTGGCCATACTAGAATGTCGTATATCGTTGTCTTCTCTTATACTTATTCATTGTAATTAACTCATGCTGGTAAAACTTACTATTAAGACAAGTCAGCTATGTATTTTTTGTCATAACAAGTCTTAGGAAGTCCTCCGTATAAAGGCAAGAGGGAGAGGGGTCAGTTGCCCCACCCCATAATTTTGCTGAGAAAAATAGACAAAGTACAAACAATTAAAATAGACTATACGCAAAAGCAACAGCAAAGCAAGAGGAAAAGTTAGGTAAACAAGCAAAATTAATAAATCTGAATAAAGCAAAGCAGTCAACATTTCAAGAAGTGGGCCTCTTTGCTTTTTTTGGGATAAAAATAGTTTAAAATATTAATATAAAATTAAGTAATGATTGATAATGAATTAATGAAATAAGAGATAAAGCTACTATAGTACTGTATAGAAAATAGAAAATATTTAACCCCAAAATACAAAAATAACCCATTTCTTACGTGAAACCATGACCCAAACAAAACCTCAAACAACGGGCACAAGGATGCGGTGAGGCGTGCAACGGCCCCCAGCGACGCAAGTCCGCAGACGGCGAAGGGCGGCAGCGGCGACATTGGCATTTGGCTTGCGGATAACAGTAAGTAAAGTCTCATTTGATTTATTTCAATATTTTAAATTTAGCCATTTTTTAAGTTTAATGATTCTGATCAATGATTGTATTGATTGAATGTGATTATATATTTTTGATGTGGTATTATGTTTTATGTTTTCATTGGAGATTTGTAAATGAAAATTTGGAAATGTTATATAATTGTATGATTTATTGAAAAGTGAGTTGTTTGAATGTTGAATTGATTTGTTGTTTTAGTAATTGTTAGTGAATGTAAGAATTGAAGAACAACTGAATACTTGATTACTTGAAGTTAGTCGATACTAAGATCGACTATTGATTGGAATTTGAGGAGGAGAATACGAAGTTAGAAGAGGTAAAATTATAATCACAGTTAATAATTATATGATTGATTTATGTTTCAATTTAAATAGGAAATGCGAGTGATCCAATTCACCTAATTTCAACATGCAGTCAGAGGGAAGAAGATTTCGACAATTTAATGTACAAGAAAGACAATTCATCTTCTTCTCACGCAAAAGTCCAGGCAATCATAATGATGATTTCTATGAAAGTTTGAACTCTTCGGTTTACCTCCCAATGAAGAGTTGATATGAAGAATGGCAGGTGCCAAGTAGTAGAATATGTACATTAGAATTTAGAAGAGGAGGGAGAAGGGGAGAGTTAGTAATTTATGATGTGTTGAACTACTACAAATGCCGGAAAAAGAATTAATATTAATGAATTATCCTTCTAAACAAGGAATGCGGTGAGGGAGCTTACATACTTAGAACCTTGCTAACAAAAAATCACAATGTTTTCAAGAGAATGTTCGATCTTTCGTCGTTTTGGTGTAATTGGTTAAGGGATGGATTGGCTTGAATATATAGCATGAGAAGATTCGCATTTTACTTTGTTTTGTTTCTTGTCAAGAGAGATGTTGAATTATAAGGGAAGGTGATGCAATTTGTCAACGGTGGTTTTAGGGCAATGGGAATAAGCAGAAAGAATAGATAAGATATTGATGGAATTAAAAGTGTCATAATCATGCTTATGAAAAGTATGTTAATTTAAGAGATGGAAAAGAAATCATTGTGAAATGTGTTTGACAAATGTAAGTGAGGTTCAAAAAAAATATTATTGTTTGAAAGCATTTTAGGGTTGTTATGCGATAGTCTTTTGGGCCAAGGCCTTGGTTTTCGATGACATGAGAGAGCGGATGAATCTTTTTAATAGAGGCATTTTTCTTGAACTTTTAAAGGTGGTTGGCGATGGATGATGAAATGAGAAAAAACATTAGAAATAATGCCAAAAATTGTTTGATACTTCTCACATTCAAAAGGACATTATTAGTTGTTGTGCAAAAGAACAACTATGCATAATAGATGAAACTTGGTCATCTGACATATGCTATATTGGCCAATGAATCTAGTGATGTGTTCTCCAAAGATCATTGCTCTTGGTTTTGCGGTTTTGTTGATCGTGGTAGTGGTAAGATTATGGAAGATTTTTAGCATTGTTCATGTTGGTGACACTACCGTTTATCTTAAAGATGCTATTATGTTTTTCTATTGAACATTATTGAGTCATCCATGATAAGAGGACAAGGGTATGATGGTGCTGTAAATGAGAGGTGAACTAAATGGCTTTTAAGATTTTGATCATGAATGACATAAAGAAGCTGAAGATACATTGTTTTTGCTCACAACTTCACTTCACAGTAGTGCGTTTGAAAAAAAAAAGGGGAAATTATGTAGGTAACCCTGAACTTGAGCGATTATCCAAATACCCCTCTACTTTGGCACTTTCCCTGGTAGCCTGAATTTGATTTTGGGTTTTTTTTGTGATTTTTTTAACGGAGAGTTAACACCGTTATCGTTCTTCCCTCTTGTTTAATTCTCTGTTCGTTTCACCCGTTTTACTTCTTCTCTTCTTCTTTTTAATTCTTAATATTTCCCAAAATTAATTTAAGAAAAAACAAATTAATCAATCTACAAACTTTCCTTTTTTTTCTCCCTATCTTTCACTTAATCTCACTCGACATATTAAAACTACAAATTCATTTCACCTTGAATCTTAACTCTAAAATTTGATATTTTTTTGAATGGAATTTGGGTTGGTGTATGTATAATTCGTAAGGGCAAATTTTGTGTGATAATATGCAAGTTGGAGCCATGAGTTCGAAAGTATGCCATTAATTTTTAAGAATGGAAAGTTTTGGTTCGGTTTTTAGCAATGATTTTTGCTCAATTGTGCTGAAGTTCTCTGTCTAAATGTTTGTTGATTTATTTGCATTTCAGATAAAAAAAATTAAATTTTTAATTCGAATTAGTAATTTTATTGTTCGAATTCTTGAATTTTTTGTTTTCGAAAATCTACTGAACCTGGATATTTGGTTCGACTAATGCATGGTTGAAGATGACTTTTGGAGTTATCGTGAGTTTAAATGCCTAACTTCTTTTGCGACCAGATGCGAGAATGTTTACTTGTTTTTGTTCGATTGTGGTATTTTGATTTTGGTCTTGCTTCGATTTTTGTTCTGGTTGGTTCTGGTTTTGCTTTGAATTTTTTTGAATTTGTTGCGAAAAGTTAATGTTGATTCAAACATTTGGTTTCGATTTGATTTGTGGTGATATTGGGTAATTGGTGTTAAATGTTGTGTTGGAATTGATTTTTGGGTGTACATCAATGGTGAAAATGGACAATGAAATTTTGCGGAAGACTAAGAAATGTCAATCGCTACATCTTCAAGAAGCAATTCATTCAATTTGCTATGCCTATGCTTAATTTGGCAAGAATTTTGTTATTTGATTTGGTGGGCAATTGGGGGGATGATGATTTGATGTTAAAGATGAAGGAGGACTATTGGAGATGATGAATGAAATGGGGAAGAAGGGAATGGAAAGGAACCTAACCTGCCGTTTAAGGGTCATTAAAAAAATCACGGAAACCTAGCAGCTCTTGCCAGCAACACCACGAGCCTTCACATTTGTAAGTGATTGGAATGAGATTTGATCGATTATGATGATTATGTGTTTAGGAATGAATATGGAATGAGATTTGAGAATAAAAATGGAATTTGTGAGTGATTTAGTCTAAGATTTGAGTAGACATTCAAAAAATGTAGAAGAAAAATGAAATCTTACTGTTGAATGTTGAAAAGGGAGGAAGAAAAAAGGGAGAGAGAGAGAGAGAGAGAGAGAGAGAGAGAGTAATGGAGGAATGAGAAGAAAGAGGAGAAAGAGGAGAAGTTACAGTAAGGAAATCGGAAAAGAAGAGGGAAGAGGAAGGGGGAAATAATAAAAAATTGTAGGTGGGGCCCACCATATTAACTCTTTCGTTGGCAATTTGGCCTACATTTTGTTGGATCGACTGAAGATACAAGAGGGGGCGGTGAATTGTATCTAGAGAAACTTGAAAGTTTTTGCGGAATTAAAACAATGAAAGTAAAGGAACTTAAAGACGGGAGATTCAATAAACACAAAAACTCTCCTTGACAAGCGCTAAGAGATAAAACTGTGACCTGATGCAACACAGGATATCTTCTTAGATTAATTGGAATCAAACCTAATACAATCTAAGACCTCTTTCAAGAACCACTATCTTGAAAGCCTCTCGAACAACCCCTTGTTGATCGAGCACTCTCCTCTCTTGTAAGACTCAYTCTCATTTACAAGCCACTCTAGATTCTCACAACCCAAAGCCTCTTCAAGAACCACTATCTTGAAGCACTTATAACTCGATTTAAAACTCTAAAAAGTTTGGCACTTAGAAGATTGAGTGACTCTGAATATTTAGCTCAATTTGTATGCTCAAGTGTTTTTGGAATGTCATATGTATCGGGAAGTATCTATGTAATATAGGCAAGTGTCGCGGAGAAATCAGTACAACTAGTCCACTACTTTCATGATCTCTAGAATCTAGGGGACATGCTTTGATGGAACTTGAGCAGCAATTCAAACACCACATTCTCACAAGTAAAACATTTCTCTCCTACTTCTAAATTATTCTCAACAGAATTTCTTGTCTTGGAAAAATTAAGCTCAAATGCACGATCTCCACTATTTCACTTAAAATTGATTTTTCCAAAGTTCGTTTTTCAAAATATAATTTCCATTAAACCAGCTTTTCATATTTAATAAGATAAAGTTTTTATTAATTATAAACCAATTTTAACAAGAAAACTCATTTGATATAAAAGATAGTTTTATTATGAAACCTATGTACAATTACTCAATTTATTATTATGCAAATTCCTTTTATTCAAACTTCATAATTTTTTAATAAAATCATATTTTATAACCTAAATTTCATATTATTCTCTGAGGCAATCTCCCAACTGTTAATGTCAAACTTACAACAGTCCTCAAAATATAATAATTAAGTCTTATTAGACCTGATGTTCCTTGTGTGAACCATCAGTCTTGTTCTTCAGTCTAATGAGGCACTCGAGTTCTTCATGATCGAGTTTTTCTTGAACTCTTTCAATGCTCCAAAGTCACAGAAGCTTCTTTCACCTTGGACGATCATAACTCTTTAGCTTCTTTGCAACGAACCTGCAATGCACAACAATAGATACACACATCAAATACACACACATGAGTTTGCTTTCTTGTTTGTGTTCATTCATCAAAACCTTAGGGTTAACACATTTGTTAGTAGGAACCGATTGTCAAAAGAATTCACGAAACTAGGTATTTAAGTAAAATAAATTAGAAAATATGCATTTATTTTCAAAAATGCGACGAAACTAGGAATTTATCCCCAAAATTTCCTTTAAAATATACTGATGCACACATCGTGTGCACAAATATAAAAGTATAAAATTAAATATAGTMATGAAGATTTTTATTTGATTCATTGTGAGTTTTAATAAATACATGCATTATTAATATTTYCGTTTTAATCTTAACTAAGAGTGATAGKGTGACCCTAAGGRTCGRTAACCCTCCCAATATCGAATTTTCATTGGTTAAGAAAACATTAAAATTTTATTTTATAAATCATYYCTCTCTAATTTATTACACATATAATAWTATTTTATTYTCTTGTGTYTTAGAGGGTTGGCAACCCTTAGGGTTGCTCAATCATTTTYCTCTTAACTAATACACCATCTTAAATATTAATGATATAAAAAGTGCATATATATTTCCAATAAATGTTCAATTACTCCTTTTGTTTTAGTTATATGTTATTTTCTTTATTGATTATCAAATATCAATTTCTCATCTAATTACATTAAACTTTAAAAGCCTTCCTATTGCGACAAGGATAGATAAACTGAAACAATAATCTTTAAAAAAAACAAAAAAGAAGTACGGAGTAGTTTACTACACAAAATAACAACGGTGGAAAGAAAAACAGACAGTTGTAATGGAAATTGAGAGGTTGACATTGACAAGAATGGAAGGTTGGACAAAGGAGTTTATCAGCTTATAAATCATTTGTCCCAATCTACATCTCTCTAATGCATTGCTATATGTTAAATAAAGGTATGTTTATTTCAGCTTATTTTCACTTCAGTTCAATTTCTAACTTCCTTAAGTGAAATCAAACAAGCATTAAATTAAATCAATTTCATTTCAAGCTCTTAATAAAAATCCGATAACCAAACACCCTTACATGCACCCCTAATAGGTTTTTGTTTAATACGAAGCATAATCGCAACTAAATTGATCAACGACTCTATACAAAACATTCCTCTAATCCAATGCGATCCAATCTTCAAGTAGAATTGCTGCTAGGGTACTAAAATAATTAAATAATGAGAGCAGAAGAGGTACTGTTTCATGAGATTACGTACAATTGGCCTTAGCTTAGACATTTATGTAAGATAGTTGGAAGTTAGACAGTTGAAATAGTTGATAAGCATGATAACCGTTTGTTTTCAATGGCAGTAATTAATGATAAGGATACCATAATAAACATGAATGTGGTTGAGTAACTTGGGTGTAGACAGTAATTATTGGACGACACAGCATGACAGCATAAGCTGCATAACTACACCGTTGCTCTGTTTCTTTGGACTTATGGAGCTTAACTGAACTTAACTGAACTGAACTTAAATGTACTGAACTGAACTTAACTTAAATTAACTAAATAGAAATAAATATTTTATGAGAGAAAAATATTAAGTTAGGTAAATGAACTTAACTTAACTTAATTGAACTGAACTGAACTGAACTTATGAACCATAGAAATAAGGCTCTGTTTCTTTGGACTTAATTGGAGCTGAACTGAACTTAACTTAACTTAACTTAACTAAACTAAAATGAATATTTTATGAGAGAAGAATATTAGGTTAGGTAACTGAACTGAACTGAACTGAACTGAACTTATGTAACATAGAAATAAATCCAAAGAAACGATGCCCAAGTCCAAAGAAACAGATCCCAAGTATCTTCACCCTTTTTTAATGATAAGTTGAAAGATCCTGACCAAACCTCAACCTTTACCTTTAGGGGGTGTTTGTTTTGTAGGAATAGATGGGTGGAAATGGGAATTTTAATCCCAATGTCTAAACTCCCATGTTTGTTTGTGGGGAATGAGATTATTTGAGGGGAGGGGAATGAGATTAATTGGGGTCAATTCCCATGGTTTTATTACCTGGGGGGGTTGGTATTAGATAGGGAATTCATATTTATTTTCTTTTTCCTTTTTTTTCTCAAAGTTATTTTTTCATCCAATTTTATTTCCATTTTTCCCATTTTAAATCCTCATTTATTCCCAAATCAATACCAAACAAGGGATTGTAATAATTTTATCAATTCCCACCTTCTAATTCTCATTCCCATTCCCATCCTATATTACCCAAATTCTCATTCCCACTTGCCAAACGCTTCGTTATGGTAATTTCTTGATCTACTATTTGCATATCCGACTTAGCGGGGGTATGCGAAAAGATCAAATAAGGGAATTGAGATTGGATCACGGATAGATCAAGGGCGAAAAGCTGGGGCCTGGGGTGACAAGGTGACAGTTTTCACTTCACTTTTGGGAAGAAAAATTATTAATTAAGTAATGTAGCGATTGTTTTTCAGTCGCTAAATTAAAAATGTCGGTAGCAAATCAATAATTCAGTAATTCAGTAAATTAGTGACCGCTTTTCAATCGCAAAACTTCAAAACCAGTAATTTCGAAAATAAAATTTTGAAATGTAAGACTTTATGTATGAAACAATTAATATTATTGTATTTGTTTTTTTACCCGCTTTTATCCGAGTTTAGCATGTTCTAATTTTGTCACCACACTCCCAAAATCCTGTCACTACCACTAGGTTAGATAGTCTCCATGACAAGTAAAGAAGAAAAACCATACATGGAAAATTCAAGTTATATRTAAGTATATAACTAGAAGAGTTCATGATCCTAGGTTCCTAGCTAAAAATAAACCTATCTACAATAATGACCATCAACTCAATTTCGAGCTGACAGAGAAATATGATCATGCATTCAACATCATTGATTCACATTTCATAGTTTTAAGTTAGTCGATTAAAATTGACTCAACACAAATTCGAACGATTCAATGTAAGTAGAATAAGAAATCGTTCAATTTGAACCAAATTGAATTAGTTATGAACATGCTTGACAACTATAACTGAAATAGCGAGTAGTGCCAATTAATGATTAAGTACAATCTAGACATCACCGTAGATATGTGTGCTGTAATTTCTGTTTACCTTAAATGTAGCATTCAAAACAGTCCTAGGGACAAGAAATAAAATCATCGAGCATATAGTATATCCTCAAAGTGGACTAGTTTTATGAGAGCAAAACAGATGATACAATTCTGCAAAATTACCAAACACCATTAAAAGGAATACAAACGGCGATAACAAAGAGTGTTTTGCACAGTTTGTATTCGTGAAGTATAACACATTCATTCGTATACCTATGAACATAATTTATAAGCTCTACGCTAGTTATGTCGGTTAATAATTGCATATAGCATCTAGTGAGAATGACAGGAGACCCGAGTAGTAAAATCTACACAGCAGGTTAAGATTTCGCAACTTTCATTTTCAATTTCAAATGGAGAAAACATACTTCTCTTCTCAACTGTTACATGCAATTCATAAAGAATTCTCATTCTTCTTCTATGACTCATCAATCACGGGCTGGTTTTCGGAAACTCTTTCTCATCACCACAGCTGTAGATTCATCTGAGTTAGCATCCTCTTCCCTTCATTTTAGGTCACCTTCACTATTCTGCTCACTGATTTCAAGCGAATGGACGACCAATAATTCCTATAAAACAATAGCTTACATTGTATTATAATCTGACAGCTACATGAAACTACTTCAACACGTAGGATTCTATACATCATCTTACATGTTTCATGTTTGTAGATCAAATAGTGAACTTAAGGCAAGGTACCGTTAACAAACAAATAAATAAAAAATTTGAAGGCATGTCGAAGAAGTGTTAATATCTCATGAGATGTACGATATGCATGCAGCAACAACTTTCCCACACTATTAGCCTTAACTCAATTAGGATACTTGGTTAAAAAAGTCGGGTCCTGTGGATAACTACAAGAATAATACTTTTAGATTCATGTAGCCAACCCACTTGTGAGATTAAGATTTTAATTGATTGATGTCAAGAGGTTACAGCCTAGAACTTCAATCAAGCTTTTACGAAGTAACAAGATTAAAAAGTATTGGAGAACTTGCTTCAGGCAGGGAGCAGCGCTGCCCAAACTCATGAAGAAACTAGCTAGTCTGATGTGGATACATAAAAAATAGGAAAATTGCCAACAACTACCCACTTTTTTTCCAACTTTGAAAACAACTACCACATTTTTTTTTTTTTTTGAAAACACTACCACTTTTTTTATAAAGTTTGCGAACCACTGCCACCCTGATTTCAGGTGGAAACAAACCAAAACGCACGTGGGGCCACAGTGGGCTGTTTTCGGGAAACCTCCCGTAATGTGCGAAATTACCCTAATAACTCACTTATCCCAATTATTGCTTTTTTTTCTTTTTTTTCCTTCTCTTCCTCCTTTGTTCTGAGTTCTTTTTCCTCTCTTCTTGCTCTTTGGCTAATTCTTGGCTCTTCTGGCTAACAACAACCAGGACACATCACTTTATTCAATAATCAATCTATTATTGCTTCTTCTTACATCACACTTTCACACCTTCAACCTCCACACAATAAACAATGGCGGAATTACAACCTAACAACAACAAACCACCACGAGCGGCTACTCCCACCACCAAAACCTTCTACAGCATCCACGAACACTGCCTTACACCCGAAACAACCTCTCCATCACTCAATAACGTCTTCTCTCTCCTCCACTCCAACCCAAGTACAACCCTCCTCCCCGTCTTCATCGACTCCTCGACTCCTCCATTTTCTGTAAAAATTCGTCTCTCCAAACAGTAGCAACAAGCAGCAGGTCCAAGAGCATAAACACTCATTTTTTGTGCCAAAATCCACAAATCATATTTTCGAGTGGGTATATATCCACTCAAAAGAGTCAAGTAATTCGCCCTACGAAGCACTATATCCCAGAAAAAATTGCGCCATTCTACCACAAACCGCCCAAAATGTCACACAAAATTCCCAAAACTCGAAAATAAACTTAGAAATTGGGTTTAAATTCGAAAATCTGATTTATGTGGGAAAAAGAGGAAGAAATTTGAGTGATTAGTGAGTTTGAGAGTAAATTTCATGAGTAATTGTGATATTTGAGTGTGAAATTTGAGTTTGAATGATATTGAGATGAGAGATGAGAGGAGAGAGAGAGTGTGAAAGAGAAGTCAGAAGAAAGAAGAGAAAGAGAAAGAAAAAGAAGAAAGAAGAAAGAAGAAAGAAGAAAGAGAAGAAGAAAGAAAAAGAAATAAAAAAGGGGGTATTAGGGTAATTTTCACAACATACGGGGAGGTTTTAGTCGGAAAACAGCCCACTGTGGGCCCCACGTGCGTTTTGGTGGTTTTGTTCACCTGAAATCAGGGTGGTGTGGTTCGCAAACTTTATAAAAAAAGTGGGTAGTTGTTTTCAAAAAAAAAAAAGTGGTAGTTGTTTTCAAAGTTGGAAAAAAAGTGGGTAGTTGTTGGCAATTTTTCTAAAAATAAACACAAAGTTGAAGGGAAGTGTAACAAAATACTGATACTACATAAGAAGCTGGAGTATAAAGGATAACTGTATAGCAATGCAATTGAGAAAACAGATATATTGTAATACCTTTCCATCCAAAGATGAGATTGCAGCTTCTGCTTCCTCCTTGTTTTATGAGACAAAGCCATATCCACAGATCTTCCTGATGGACTACTCTCAAAAACAACCTAGCTGAAACAGGGAAAATCAGATGAAAGAATTCTCTGAGGTGAGTTGATCTCACTTTCCACTGTAGATTTGATACAAAAGTTTATGAGTGTCTCTTTGACAGGAAGACAGTGGTAGGAGGTGGGGGTCGAGGTTTCTTTAGTTTTCTTGAAAATTCCACCTTGATAGTTCTTCCGGACAATTCCTGAAACATAAATCCAATTTGTATGGTGTAGTTAGTGAAAGATCAGCTTGAGTTTATTGATTATCTTATTTCTCATTTTTACGCAATGAATTACAATCAAGCTATCATATATTCAAATGTATAAATAATTCTACATAGCATGTACAAATTTTGCTAGGACACTCATATAGCCTATTTCAAGACAACTGTGAACAGTCATATAACAAGCTGATACCATTAAAATGAAGATATTTAGTATATCAAGTTGCTCACAACTCACAAGTCACAATTGCAAACAAAATGTTGTACCTAGCAAAGATAACTCAAATAGTTGGTTTTTCTTCCATTGTTCCAATTAGACATTCACCTCAGGGTTAATATTATCCACCAATATGATATTATCCGCAAACAACATACACCATTGGACCTCATCTTGAATTAGCCTTGTTACTTCAACAAGGATACTAAAACCATTGCAAAAATTAAAGGGCTTTAACGTAGWCCCTTGATGCAATCCAATTGTTATAGGGAAACCTTATGTCAACCCACCACAAGTCCTCATAGTTGTTGGCACATCCCGATATATATCTTTAACCAGGTGAATATACCTTCTCAAAATATCTTTCTTCAACATTGCCTACATCTCTTGGCAGTTAGCACCTTGTCATAGACCTTTACTGAATCTATGAAAACCACAKGGACAACTTTCTTCCTCCCCCATTAGAACTTCATTATTAGTCTTAGCAAATGGATTGCTTCTATAGTAGATAATCTGGGCATAAAACCAAATTGGTTATCCGAAATGTTTGTGCATGCCCTCAACCTATATTCTACCACCTTTCCCACAACTTTACAGTATGGTTCATAAGCTTAATCCCTCAATATCATTTGTCATTGTGTTGTTGACCAAGGTTAAAAGTATCCTTTAAATTCCAACCTTATGTATCCCTTTCTAATACCTCTAAATATCGCTGTCCACTTTGTCAAAAGTTGTCAAGCAAGAACACAAATAAAAATAAAAATAAAAATATATAAAAAGTACAGATAAGTACCGACAAACACTCATAACCCTCTCGTACTCAATAAGCTCTGATTAATTCAAATAAGGATCAATAAGTTCCAGAGAGTGTCAACTGAGTATTAATTAGATCAGATAAGCAATAATAAGAACACTCCTTTAAATAAAGTAGACTCAGATTTAATAAACAGTTATCATGGGTAACATCCCTAATCCCTATCATTGATCAATCAATTCACAAAAATTCTTCCTCCTTTACAACAGAMGTTTGGTATTTGGCCAAAAAACTGCTATTACCATGACCCCTTGGCATCCACTACATATCCAGCAGCATTGAAGACAGCTCTAATTACCCAGAAAAACTAAATGAGTCTCTAAGAAATACCTCAATTGTCATTCAACTACTTAAGTAACAAGAAACTGTAAAAATATTGTTTTATGCCAGAACCCTACTTCTGCTAACATCTTGATTCAACATGCGTATATATATCCATACATAAACTCTTCTGTATCGTTTGTACGCCAATCAAATGAATCAATTAATCTACTGTCCCGTAAAACTGGTTACAAAAGCAGGGAAGACAAAAAAATCTTTAGCCTTGCTTGCTTCTTTCCAGAAAGGGCTCTCAAGAGGTCTATATCTCCTAACATGGATTTCAATTCAACATACTGGGTACTTCTTTATTTTTGTAAAAGGCTTAGCAGGAAGAAGTCCAACTGCATCAAAAAGTATCACTTAAAAAACATGTTGTTATACCATACTTGCATTAATGAGATTTAAGTTGTCAAGTAGTCAATACACAAAGGAAAGTCTCCAGCGATTCTACAAAGACAATCATCCTCATAACAAAGAAGTTTTCCATGTTCTGAATGGTGACCATGTTACTTTATCTTTAAAAACTCAGGCTCAAGATGTTAGTAAGATTGTCTAAAAGGCAAAACAAGAGGCGAAGGTACTTGGCAAACAAGCTCGGTGAAGGGAGGTGTCAAT
>SNQN01001553.1:0-14629 GCA_008642245.1 Bassia scoparia | reverse complement strand
GTGAATTATTCTGTGTAGTATCCACAAGACCCGACTATTTTAAACCAAGTATCCTAATTGAGTTAAGGCTAATAGTGTGGGTAAAGTTGTTTGCTGCATGCATTGTATCAATCTATCTATGAGGAGTATTAAACACTTCTTCGACATGCCATTCAAATTTTATTCATTGTTTTGTTAACGGTACCTTGCCTTAAGTGTCACTATTTGATCTACAAACATGAAACATGTAAGATGTGTATAGAATCTCAGTTTGAAGTAGTTCATGTTAGCTGTCAGTAATATAAATACAATGTAAGCTATTGTTTTATAGGATATTGGGTCGTTGTCCCATCGCTTGAAATTCCAGTGAGCAGAATAGTGAAGGTGAACCTACAAATGAAGGAAGGAAGAGGATGCTAACTCAAGAGAATCTACAGCTTGGTTGATGAGAAGAAGTTTCCGAAAACCAGCGTGCATTGATGAGTCATAGAAGAAGAATGAGAATCTTTTGGAATTGCTATGGTAACAGTTGAGAAGAAAGAAGTATGTTTTCTCCATTTGAAATTGAAAAATTGAAAGTTGCGAAATCTTAACCTGCTGTTGTAGATTTTTACTTACTCGGGTCTCCTGTCATTCTGCACTAGATGCTATATTGCAATTAATAACCGACATAACTAGCGTAGAGCTTATAAATTATTTCATAAAGGTAACGAATGAATGTGTTATACTCACGAATACAAAACTGTTGCCAGAAACATCTTATTGTTATTCGCGTTTTGTTTCCTTTAATGGATTGTTGGTATTTTTGCAGAAATTGTCCATCTGTTTTGCTCTCATAAAACTAGTCCACTTGAGATATGACATATCTTCGAGTGATTTATTCTTGTCCCTAGACTTGGTTTTAATGCTACATTTAAGGTAAAACAGAAATTACAGCTCCACATGGATACAGTGATGTCTAGGATGTACTGTATATCATAATGTGGGCACTTACTCGCTATTTCAAGTTTATAGTTGTCAAAGCATTTCATAACTAATTTTCAATTTGCGTTTTCAAAATGGAACGATTCTTATTCTACTTAACATTGATCGTTCGAATTTGTGTTGATCAATTTTAATCGACTCAACAAAATTCGAACGATTCAATGTAAGTAGAATAAGAAATCGTTCAATTGAACAATTGAATTAGTTATGAACATGCTTGACAAACTAAAACTGAAATAGCGAGTAGTGCCCACATATAATGATATACAGTACAATCCTAGACATCACCTGTATCATGTGTGCTGTAATTTCTGTTTACCTTAAATGTAGCATTCAAAACCAGTCCTAGGAAAGAAATAAAATCACAGCATATTAGTCATATCCCAAAGTGGGACTAGTTTTACTGAGAGCAAAAACAGATATACAATTCTGCAAATTACCACAATCCCATTAAAAGGAATACAAACGCGAAGATAACAATAAGAGTGTTTCTTGCAACAGTTTGTATTGTGAAGTATAACACATTCATCTGTATACCTATAACATACAATTTATAAGTCTCTACGCTAGTTATGTCGGTTAATAATTGCATATAGCATCTAGTGCAGAAGACAGGGACCAGTTAGTTAATAAATCTACACAAAGCAGGTTAAGATTTCGCGAACGTTCATTTTCAATTTCAATGAGAAAACATACTTCTTCTTCTCAACTGTACCATAGCAATTCCATAAAGAATTCTCATTCTTCTTCATTGATCATCAATCACGGGCTGGTTTCGGAAACTTCTTTCTCATCAACACACAGCTGTAGATTCATCTGAGTTAGATCCTCCTTCCCCTATTTGTAGGTCCCTCATATTCTGCTCACTGAATTTCAAGCGAATGGGACTACCCAATAATTCCTATAGAAACAATAGCTTACATTGTTTATATACTGACAGCTAACATAGAACTACTTCACACTGAGATTTCTATACATCATCTATTAACTACATGTTTTCATGTTTGTAGATCAAATAGTGAACTAAGGCCAAGGTACCGTTAACAAAACATGAATTAAAAAATTTGAAGGCATGTCGAAGAAGTGTTAATACTCTCATAGATAGATGATACATATGCATCAGCCAAAACAACTTTACCCACACTATTAGCCTTAACTCAATTAGGATACTGTTTAAAAAATAGTCGGGTCCTTGGATAACTACAGAATAATCAACTTTTGATTCATGTATGCAACCCCACTTGTGAGATTAAGATTTTTAATTGATTGATTGTCAAGAGTACAAGCCTAGAACTTCAATCAAGCTTTTACGAAGTAACAAGATATTAAAAAGTATTGGAGAACTGCTTCAGGCAGGGAGCAGCGCTGCCAACTCATGAGAAGAAACTAGCTAGTCTGATGTGGATACATAAAAAATAGGAAATTGCCAACAACTACCACTTTTTTCCAACTTTGAAAACAAACTACCACTTCTTTTTTTTTTTTTGAAAACACTACCCACTTTTTTTATAAGAGTTTGCGACAACTGCCCTGCCACCCTGATTTTCAGGTGGAACACAACCACCAGAAACGCACGTGGGCCACAGTGGGCTGTTTCCGGCCAAAACCTCCCCGTAACTGTGCGAAGATTACCCTAATAACCTCACTTATCCCCAATTATTGCTATCTTTTCTTTTTTTTCCTTTCTCTCTCCTCCTTTGTTCTGAGTTCTTTTTCCTCTCTTCTTGCTCCTTTGGCTAATTCTTGCTCCTCTGGCTAACAACAACAGAACATATCACTATTATTCATAATCAACTATTATTGCTTCTTTACATCACACTTTCACACCTTCAAACTTCCCCACACAATAAACAATGGCGGAATTACACATAACAACAACAAACCACCACGAGCGCTACTCCCCCACCACCAAAACCTTCTATCAGCTCCACGAACACTTGCCCTTACCACCCGAAACAACCCTCCTCCATCACTCAATCACGTCTTCTCTCTCCTCCACTCCCAACCCCAAGTAAAAAACCCCTCCTCCCCGTCTTCATTCGACTCCCGACTCCTCCATTTTCTTTAAAAATTCGTCCTCCACAACGTAAGCATACAAGCAGCAGCAGTCCAAGAGCATAAACACTCCATTTTGTGCCAAAAATCCACCAAAAATTCATATTTTCGCTGGGTATATATCACTCAAAAGAGTCAAGTAATTCGCCCTACGAACGCACTATATCCCAGAAAAAATTGCTCCCATTTACACAACCAACCCAGCCAAAAATGCATCACACCAAAATTCCCAAAACTCGAAAAAAACTAGAAAAATGGGCGGTTTTAAATTCCGAAAAACTCTGATTTATGGGAAAAAAGAGCGAAGAAATTTGAGTGATTAGTATAAGTTTGAGAGTAAATTTCATGAGTAATTGTGATCGATTTAGTTGAAATTTGATTTAATGAAAGAGATGAGAGATGAGAGAGAGAGAGAGTGTGAAAGAAGAGTCAGAAGAAAGAAGCAGAAGAAGAGAAGAAAGAACAAAAAGAAGAAAGAAGAAAAGAGAAAGAAGAAAGAGAAAAAGAAGAAGAAAAAAAAAAAAAAGGGGGTATTAGGGTAATTTTACAAACAACCGGGGAGGTTTTAGTCGGAAAACAGCCACTGTGGGCCCCACGTGCGTTTTGGTGGTTTTGTCTCACCTGAAATCAGGGGTGGGTATTGGTTCGCAAACTTTATAAAAAAAAGTGGGTATTTGTTTTCAAAAAAAAAAAAAGTGAGGTAGTTGTTTTCAAAGTTGGAAAAAAAGTGCGGTAGTTGTTGGCAATTTTTCCTAAAAAAATAAACACAAAGTTGAAGGGAAGTGTACAAAATACTATCTACCATAAGAAGCTGGAGTATAAGGTATAACTGATAAGCAATGCAATTGGAAAAAACAGTATATTGTAATAACCTATTCCATCCAAAGATGAGATTGCAGCTTCTGCTCCTCCCTTGTTTTAAATGAGACAAAGCCATATCCGCAAGAGTCTTCCTGATGGACTACTCTCAAAAACAACCCTAGCTGAACAGGGCAAAATTCATGATGAAAAGAATTCTCTAGGTGAAGTGATCTCACTTTCCATGTAGATTTGATACAAAAAGTTTATGAAGTGGCTCTTTGACAGGAAGAACAGTGGTAGGAGTGGGGTCGAGGTTCTTTTAGTTTTCTTGAAAATTCCACCTTGATAGTTCTTCCGGACAATTCCGAAACAAAAATCCAATTGTATGGTGTAGTTAGTGAAAGATTCAGCTTGAGTTTATTGATTATCTATTTCTCAATTTTATCGCAGATGAATTACAATCAAGCTATCATATATTTCAAATGTATAAATAATTCTAATAGCATGTACAAATTTTGCTAGGACCACTCATATAGCCTATTTCAAGACAACTGTGAACAGTCATTATAACAAGCTGATACCATTAAAATATAGATATTTAGTATATCAAGTTGCTCACAACTTCACAAGTCAACAATTGCAAACAAAAATGTTGTACCTAGCAAAGATAACTAAATAGTTGGTTTTCTTCCATTGTTCAATTAGACATGCACCTCAGGGTATATTATCCACCAATATTGATATTATACGCAAACAACATACACCATTGGACCTCATCTTGAATTAGCCTTGTGTACATTCAAACAAGGATACTAAACCATTGCCAAAAATTAAATGGGCTTTAACGTAGACCTTATGCAATCCAATGTTATAGGGAAACCTTATGTCAACCCACCACAAGTCCTCATAGTTGTTGGCACATCCCGATATATATCTTTAACCAGGTGAATATACCTTCTGAAAATATCTTTTCTTCACATTGCTACATCTTTGCAGTTAGCACCTTGTCATAGACCTTTACTGAAATCTATGTGAAAACCACAGGGACAACTTTCTTCTCCCCCCATTAGAACTTCATTATTAGTCTTAGAAATGGATTGCTTCTATAGTAGATAATTGGGCATAAAACCAAATTGGTTATCCGAAGTTTGGCATGCCCTCAACCTATATATTCTACCACCTTTCCCACAACTTTACCAGTATGGTCATAAGCTTAATCCCTCAATATCTATTTGTCATTGTGTTGTTGACCAAGGTTAAAGTATCTTTAAATTCCAACCTTATGTATCCCTTTCTAATACTCTAAATATCGCTGTCCACTTTGTCAAAAGTTGTCAAGCAAAAACAAATAAAAATAAAAATTAAAAATATAAAAAGTACAGATAAGTACCGACAAACACTCATAACCCTCTCGTACTCAATAAGCTCTGATAATTCAAATAAGGATCAATAAGTTCCAGAGAGGTGTCAACTGAGTATTAATAGTAGATAAGCAATATAAACACCCTTTAAATAAAGTAGACTCAATTTATAAAACAGTTATATGGGTAACATCTAATCCCTATTCATTGATCACAATTCACACAAAATTCTCCTCCTTTACAACAGAAGTTTGGTATTTGCAAAAAAATGCTTAATATCCATGACCCCTTGCATTCCACTACATACCAGCAGCATTGAAGACAGCTCTAATTACCCAGAAAAAAACTAAAGCAAGTCTCTAAGAAAATACCTCAATTGTCTTCATACCTTAAGTAACAAGAAACTGTAAAAATATTGTTTTATGCCAGAACCCTACTTCTGCTAACATCTTGATTCAACATGCTATATATATATCCATAACATAAACTCTTCTGTATCGTTTGTACGCCAATCAATGAATCAATTATCTACTGTCCCGTAAAACTGGTTACAAAAGCAGGGAAGACAAAAAAATCTTTAGCCTTGCTTGCTTCTTTCCAGAAAGGGCTCTCAAGAGGTCTATATCTCCTAACATGGATTTTTCTTGGTGGTCTGTGGCGAAAATTGACCACCGAAGTCAACCAAAGTCAAGACAATCTCAGCCCTCCTTCTATCCATATAAGCAGTTTCTCATTTACACAATCATATATCCGTGCGCAGGAGAAGGTGGCACAGCAATTGAGCAGCGGACAGTGCGCTGAGTCAGCGGCTTCTTTGTACAGACCGCTACGGCGGTTCAAACGTGACCTGTCCCTAACCTATTCTTTATCAATTCAATAGCGATCGTTGCTTGCCTTTCATGGCTTCAAATTTGAAAATTACAGAGTTTAATGGTCAGGAGATTGAAGAAATAATTGCAGAAGAGATTTGGTACTCTTATTAATAACTAACAGAGAATTGAATTTGTTATTCTTCCGAGTTAAAATCTTCAATAAGAGTATGGTGTCATTCTTAAGAGTTTAGCTAAATATAATAGAATACTTTATCAAATAAGAGTATGGTGTAAAGGAAAATATTATTATAATGGATTAATGGAGGGTTGAGATTGTCTTGACTTTGGTTGACTTCGGTGGTCATTTTCGCCACAGACCACCAAGAAAAATCCCTCCTAACATGGATTTCAATTCACATACTGGGTACTTCTTATTTTTTTAAAAGGCTTAGCCAGGAAGAAGTCCAACTGCAATCAAAAAGTACACTTAAAAAAACATGTTGTTATACCATACTTGCATTAATGAGATTTAAGTTGGTCAAGTAGTCAATCACAAAGGAAAGTCTCCAGCGATTCTACAAAGACAATCATCCTCTACAAAGAAGTTTTCATGTTCTGAATGGTGACCATGTTACTTTATCTTTTAAAAACTCAGGCTCAAGATGTTAGTAAGATTGCAAAAGGCAAAACAAGAGGCGAAGGTACTTGGCAAACAAGCTCGGTGAAGGAGGTGTCAATGTGCATACAGAAACTGAGATAACTCTTTCTACCTCCACACACAACAACATGCATGATGTTCATATAGAAGGGTTATAAACTCAGATAATGCTGTGCTGCATAATGCACTTCAAATACAATCACATCAAATTTTCACTCACTCATTTTAATGGTAGCTTACAAAAATTAAATCATACTACATAGTACTTATTTTAATCCATTTTTTTCCATTTCAGTTGTGACCAATACATTGTAATAGTATAATTCTTCATCAAACTACAAAAGCAATAAAAAAGAAAGGTAGAAAAGAAAGAAATTAATTACCGTGGAGTTGAATTTATCAATAACAGCTTGAGCTTCATCTCCAGAAGCCATTGTAACGAAAGCAAATCCTCTGTTTCCACCTTTATCCTAATAAGCTAAAACAGCAAATCAATTAAAACCGATTAAAAAAATCAAAAAACACAACTTTAAGCAAATCAAACATACAAAGAATTCCCAAACAAAATTACCTCAACATCCTGACAGTACACAGCCACTAAAAAGTTTTCTCAAGTCATCAGAAGAAAGTGAAAATGGCAAATCACCACATAAAGCTTTCTCTTTTGAACCTTTTGTTGCGTTTCATTGGGAATTTCTCTAATGCAACTCCTCGGTAGACACAGTAATTCAAAAGATGGTTTGGTGAATGGGTGTTGGAGGGGTAAGGGAGAAATTTGAGTGGGAATGAAAGGGTAGAAATGGAATGCGAAGATGGGATAAGGAGGAAGGTGAAGGTTAGGGCGAGAGAGTGTTAGAGAGAGAAGAGAAGGGAGTGAAGCGTGGAAGTGAGAGGCGAGGATAGAGGCTGTTGCTTCCATTGATAGAATGCTCAGTTTGAGAGCTGGTATGACATTCTTTTTTCGCCTTTTTGATATATCTGCCGTGTGGATAGCGACACACATTGTCTTAGTCCTTTGGAGCTAATAAGTAATAATAATGCAATCCAATTTACAATTTAATGGCTTAATGTCTAAGGGCACTCACAATAGTTTAAAGTTAACTTACAAGGTTTCAACTTTTGTCACATCAATCTCACACAAACCTCTCTCATAACAAATACCTCATCAACAATAGCATCCTTTTAGGGGTTTGATTGTGGAACCAATATAAATTAATTAAAACTTTAAACTAATTTTATTTTATTTCCCTATTATTTTACACCCCATACCCACCTAAATTTCACACACCCATACAAACCCTCTCAAACATTCAAACCCTCTCAACTTACACAAAACCTCAATCAACTATCCCAACAATAAGAGGTTTGAAAATCAAACCTTACACCTCACCTGCAAAAACCCATGACAAACTCTTATTGTGACCCTAATGGGCTACGCATGTATTGCAGATTTGCAAGGCGGATATGGGTCGGGCCAGCACCAAGGTCAACTAGGCATGACATGAGTAGTGCGCGTTCAAATATTCCTAAGTTAGCACTGATACGCTATGAGAGGCACGTCAACAAATGGGCTAATTGTGTACAACATTTTAAAAAATTGGCACAAGCATGTGGGGCTGCTCACACATGAGCACGCTCTTTTTAGAGAAAAAATTATACTCCTCCGTTTTTTAGTTGTTCCAGTTTCTATTTTGGGATGTTTTTAAATAGTTGTCCAAACCAATCTAAAAATAACTTTTTCACATTTTACCTACTTATTTACTCTAACATTAATGAATTACCCCTTTCTAAAGTCAACTTTCATTATTTACCAATCTTTCACCCAAAATTATATTTCCATGAATTTCATTCACACATCTACTCTTTTACCTAAACTTATTCAACTTCCAACTTACTCAACTATTTTTATCATTCAATCACTCTTAAAAACCGTTCAAATGATATGGAACATTAAAAAAACGAAAGGAGTATAAATAAAGAATTATAAGCAAGACACGTGTGGCATGAATGACATGAGGTTGAGCTGGACATGAGTTTCATTTTTAAAATTTCCATAAACACACATGACACGACATATTGTCTGCGCATATCATTCTAATCAAAACCCACCTAGCACAAGTTGCCCACGACGCGTGGCACTGATTGCCCGCAGGCCTATTATATACCCCCCTTTAATGGATTGGGCAGGCTAGTATGAAAATCGGGCTTGACTGACGAGAGGCTCTAGTTAATGGCTAACTACGTGCATGAAAAGACGCTTCTTTCTTTAATGAGTTATGGGTAAAGGGTTGTGGGTGAATAAATTTTGAAACTTTGGCTCATGCACAATGAAATAATCTAAATATTGGCATAATAATTTTGAATGAGAGGTCAAAAAAGTCGACACGACAAAAAACATGAATCAAAGTGTGTACTTGCCTTGTTTYATAAAATTAGTCAAGAGTCTACCACAACATGACTCTCTTGGTTTGCCATGGCACRAGACTTGTGCAACATGACTAGGCCCCACCTTTAATGTTTACTCCCTTGGTGCCATTGATTTTGTAACATAGAGAAAATATTGGGGATGWTTGAGAGTAAGAAGTTTAAGAGCAAAAGAGATGATTGATCTGAGAGAAAAGAGAGGTTTGACAAACTCAAAAAGCTATTTTGGGTATTTGCAAGTTAGAGGTTTAGAAGAGAACTTTGAGATGAAAAGACTCCTTTTTAAAAAAGCTCATATGGGGAGTGTTTTGGAAGAGTTTATAGCTTTTTGAGTCATTTTACTCTGAAATAGGTAACAACTAACCGCCATTTGTCAAACAGTTTTACAAAAACAACACAACACGTGGATTGCGCTGGACACGAGCCTCATTTTTACAAATTTGGTATGAGTCTAGCACGACAYGGYGTTAGTTTGGCCCGTATAGACACTATCCACCTAATCCTAAGGCCCACAACTATGGCCCATACTCCCCTKTAATGGATTATGTCATGGTGACATGAGWTTAGGGACACGATGAGAGTTGAGTCTGATTCGGCATAAGCTAGTTAATGGCACAATATGATGACACGAGAGACACTTTGATGAGTTATGATTTAAGGGTCATGAGTGAGCAAAATTTTAAAATTTTGGCTCAAGCACGACAAAATAGTCTAAATATTAGCATAAAAATTTTGTACAAAATCTCAAAAATGAGACACGAGTCATCCCGACACAAAACATGAATCAGGGTGTGTACTTGCCTCATTTCATAAAATTAGTCAAGAGTCTAAAACAACATGACTCTCTCTTTTGTTTTCCATGGCACAAATTGTGCAACATGGTTAGCTCCAACCTTTAATGCCTACTCCCTCTGGTTAATTTTGCAATATAGTGCAAATATTACTTCTGTGGTTTGTAAGAGTAGAATCGGTGAAAGGTGAAAAAATGGGGCCCAAATAAAGTTTTTAAGAGAGAAAAKTTGTGGTTTCATGCACCATTTTTAGAACGTTGCAATTTTTTTAGTACATATAAAAAAGGAAAACGTTTCGATCTACCTAGGATAGAGGTTGAAGTTTATTTGAGAGAATATGATGGTGCATAAACTTCACCTTCAGAAAAAATTATACAATCATCTAATGACATGTTTGTCCCTCAGAATTAAGATTCTGTCACATTAACTTTTACCTATTTTTAAGCTATTCAAACTCATACAAGATTTTCATTACTTTTACACTTTGGTGCAGTAGTTTCAACCCCACCTTTAATCCATGTGGTTAGTGGTTCGAATCCTCATACCCCCTTCCCCGACCTATAATTGATTTGCATAAAAAAATAAATATAATAAAAAAAACTTTTACCCCAAGACTTCATTTATTCAACTTCACTTAAAATRCATAAAAATTMTTACAAAAAATAAATACTCCATATAAGGTAATTGGTGTTGCCCACTCTTGAGTCTCGRCAAGAGTTTTATTTTTCAAAACTCTTGTTAAGATATGTACAACTGTACAAGTATTGTGTTACAAATAATGATAGTAAATCAGGTCGAATTTGACCCTAGTCCACCCCGATTCGAGGAAAAAAAACCGCTCCAAGGTTGATTAAAATAATCAGACTCCAAATCCGTTTAAACAATCTGTCTCCATGTTGGAAGAAGGTTGGATTCGAAAATTCTTTAAATAATCCGACTCCGATTTTTTATATATTTTTTATTTTTCCCCTTAGGGGTTATTATATTAGTTAATTAAGTGTAATTGACTAGCTGTCCACTTTAATTTAGAGTTTATTTAAATGGATTATTGTTATTGTTTAGTCATCACGATTCACGATCTGGTGTGTATGTTTATGTAAGAACTTCTAACTTTTAAGTTTAAGCTTTATGTGTGTACAAATAAGAAATGCATATATGTGCGTAAGCGTAGTCTTGTGAATAGTTGTAAGTTTGCACTCCGTATTATTTTTATAAAGTCTTTTTGTTTAATTTTAATTTCCTATTTTTTCAAAGATAAAATCGATAGGATTTTTTTGTTTTGATTATCTCCAAACAAATTTTGACAATTCTATTAAATATTATATAACAAAATTATAAAATATTAAATTCCCAAGAGAATTGATTAAATAAAAATATCAAAGTGTAAGTAATTATAAATACAAACGTAAACTTATGAAATTAGCTAAATTCGAATACTTGATTTTGTTGTAAAAAAATGATCTGATATGTTATAAACCTATTAAAAAAATTGTTTGAATTAGGGGTTTAAAAATATCTGATTCGATTGATTGATCCGTGATCCAGCCGATCCGATTCGAAAAATCGGATACCATCCGGTTTTTAAGGGTTCGGATATTTCGGAACGGATTTCCGAAAATTTCGGATCGGATTTTTTCACTTTCGAATACCCGATTTTTCATTAAATAATAAAAATATTGGAAATAATGAATAATCCACCCTTTTGTGGTCTTCCTTATAATCCGATTTGAGGTATTACAAAATAATCTCATTTTACCCTTATATTACCATATTGCACTATACGGTTTATTGCATTTGGTGACCTGCTAAAAGGGTCATATTTACTCTGTGCATTCTGATTGTTCTTTTATTGTATAACCAGCTTCCTAGTCCTTCCTCTTCCTCCAAGCACCACCACCATTACAAACCGGCCCAAGTACTCACCACCGGCACTCTCACCTCTCCTCGCACACCTTCTTTTCCTTCGAACACAACCCCCTCACACCTCGCACCACCGTTACCAGCACCAGCGACCTCTCATCCTTCTCTCGCACCCTTTCTTCCTCCTTTGAATCAACCCCCCTCGCAACACCCAACTCGAACCAGCCTCCTCTCTTCTCCTTTGAACTAACCCCCCTCGACCACCACCCTCCATCTCTTCCTCCTTCGAACCAACTCCAAATCGCCTCCCTCGCACACCCTCCATCTCTTCATCTCTGCACACTTGCTCCTTCCATTCTTCAAGTGATGGTTTGAATTCGACGACTTTGAATCTCCACTTAGATTCAAACTCCAACCCAGATTTTGGTGCGTGTTGTTTGAATTAGGTTGTGGTCGAATTAGGTGGTGGTGGTTTGAATTTGGGTCAAATCAGGTGGTGGTGCGTGGTGATTCTTGGGTGGTGCGTGAATATGACCGGTTAGGGTTTGGCTAGGTAAGGGCACGCGGTGATATGTTTGGTGAGGGAGCGTGTGTGTAGGGGTGAATTAAAAAAAAAGGGATTTCTATAAAATACCCTTATGATTTTGTGCTTTCTACAATATACCCCTATAAAAATCCGTCCACAATATAACCTTGAGTTTGATACTCTTCACAATATAACCTTAATGTTTTAAATTTTACCACTCATACAGTTAATTATATCTTTTTAAAATAATTAAAAATATAATAATTAAAATAGCAGATCCATCACCAAAATAATTAAAAAAGGCACCAACCATCACCAAAAAAAATTATATTAAGATAATAAAAAATTCACGTTTGTATCACGTAGACACTTACTAAACCTTGGGGGTATATTGTAGAAAATTTTTTCGTAGGGTATATCTTAGAAACGCAAAATTCAAGGGTATTTCATAGAAAATCCCAAGAAAAAAAATAAAATATAAAATGTGACGCTAGATTAGCAGGTCAAAGGTAAAATAAATATAATATGGAAGATCAGCTGTAAAGGTTGGCATTATTTGTAATTACCTTCAAGATCGGAATTAATAAGGAAGACCACCAAAAGGTGGATTATTCATGTGAATTTTCCAAAAATAAAAGAAATTAGCAAAAAATAGGTAAACAATATGCACTTGATCTGCGTCCGATTCGAAACTTCGGATATCCGATCCGAAATTTTGATATCGGATGGGAAAGTCGACGGTCGGATATTTCGGATCGATATCCAAAAACTTTTTGAGTCGGATTTCGGATCGAGATTCCCTGATCTAAAATTTTCGGATCAGATTGTCTGCTTTGAAACCCCAGTTTGAATAACATGTCTCTGTTGAAACTGTAAATTTTATTTTTCTTTAATCTACTTTCGAAGTAATCAATATCCTTTGAAAAAATTATACATTGAATGACTTCTCCCTTAAATCATGAGAAAATAATTAGAATTATTCATATCATAATAGATGTTAATGAAATTATAATAATGTTAAAAGCATAACCACGTGACATATTTGAAATCTAAATAAATTGATCTTAAACAATGAATGTTGAAAGAATAACAACATAGAGTATAGAATATATATAGACGATAATTTTTTATGGTGTGAATTCAACGATTATGTTACTGTATGTATATATATATATTTCGTATATTGGTATTGTTAATCTAACGAATACCCTAAACTTACATTATCTATTATTTTATTTAAATAACTTAGATAGTCTAGATAACTAATAACTTCGTATATTTAACTTTGTTTTTTTTTATTATTTAAGATAAGATAATATTTTTTTAATTATGTTTTGGTTTTTAGGATACATCCTATCAATCCATTCGGGATAGGGATTACAAGTCCCTCTCCTAGGAAAACCAACGTTGTGACCCTGGCTCATGATGAACCTATCCCATTTGGAAATTCTGATCTTGGCCATGTGGATGCCGGTTATCCTGGTAATAGGAAGGATGAGGTGTCTCCYCAAAAGGATTTTGGTTACATCMAACTCCAAGCTTGAAACCTCCAGTATTACTAGAGTTTTGTGCTCYCATCGYCTGGGCTCCCCATAGGCATTACCTTGTGTATGTGACCCTTGCCCCCAACGGTTACTCGGGGGAGGATGCATTTGGTAGGAATACGCCTGATATGTTTAACCCTGATTCCCAGTTTTTGGAAAGTACGTAGATTGTGGCGGTTCAGGAGCAACATGATATGTACTTTGWGGAATAGGTCCCTTAGTTGCAGTTTTAAAATTGTCACTAGTGTGGAAAACCCCTCCAATTGCATAACCGTTTGCCCCCACACCAAAGGTTGTTCCAATGGGTGGAACGGTTCCCATTGATGCTGTCAAGGGAATATAATTAGAAGTCAAAGGAACAGAAGAAGGTCCAGGATCACCATGGCTATAGCCTGACTCATAGYCTGACCTTGAGCCCGCTTCTYTCCCTTGGCTCCTGTTCCCTTCATTGGCATCTCGGAGAGGGATACTCCTTGATACAATCTGAAGAGCCGGAGGGACGTTAGTTCCTCTCATAGTGCTTGTTCTAGGATAACCTAAGGGTGGTTCCTCCCTAGGTTTTTCGTCAGTTATTCCTRAACCTATGGCGGTTAACAAACTCGTCAACGGTTCATTTTGTTGATTATGTTTCTCCACTAAAGGTTCCAACCGAGTAACTACCTCAGTAGYAACCGTCTTAGATAATGACACATTAGTAGCATTCAAYGTCTCATTGATATCCAATATAATCCTATCCACCTGTCTGGTAATCACTTGCTGTGAGTGGGAGCCAAAGCTTTGCAACTCGACAGTTATCACCCTAATAATTTCATGTACCATACTTCGGTGGAGATT
>SNQN01001552.1:62366-74868 GCA_008642245.1 Bassia scoparia | reverse complement strand
GCCACAGTCAAAATAATTCTTCAAGAGTGATTGAGCTTTTATAATTCTCCAATAGTTGCACGAATTTATTGCTTGAGATTAAATTTTTGAAATGACTTTCCTCGATTTCTGCGATAAGTTTGCAGATTCATCCTATGATGAATATGAATTACTTGAAGGTAAAGCTCAATGGAACGTCTAGGCCCAAGCCGCCAGAATAAGGCCCAAGCTAGAAAGAAGAACCGTCGAGGAGAACCAGTCAAGAAGAGAATAACCACCACCCGAAGATCAAGGAACGTGTAGAAGTCAACAGCCACTTCCCTAAAGACTCGGTCAGAACGGTTATCTATGTAGTTGTCACTCCTCCCTACAAGCCAGGGGCCACGAATCCCTCACTCAAGCAGTTACCGATGGAATTAGGAATAATATAAATATATTGTAAAACCGTATCAAAGGCACATTACATTCCTATCATTCTTATGCTATTATTTCTATTTACTGAGAGTGAGAAGAGTGAATCTAAGAGAGTTATTTGAAGAACGTATTCAAGAACAACGCAAGAGCAACCTGTAAACGCACCTGTAATCGATTGAAATCATAGTGGATTGGTGGACTCATAGCCACCCGCGGTTTTTTTAACCCTTATTCATGAGGTTTTTCCGCGTCACCATGTTTGGTGTTGTCTCTCCCCTTTGTCCCTTGTTTAATTTCCGTAGCTATATTTGTTTATTGTCATTTAGTATTCGTTAGACCGAACCTAGTTATAGTCGTTCTAGCTTAGGTTAGATAGTAGTCTAATTTTTTCATAAACAACAAAAAAAAGCACAGAAATTACCAAAATGACATGATATAAATGCATTGATGAACCAATAATTTTCCGTCCAATCACAATCAACAATAACATTCAAAACGGTCAATAAAATCGCCTAAGCGAAGATAAATTTTCCTTGAAATAATCTTGTTCTTGAGTATAAAGCAATGACCACTTCGTTATCTTTTACCAAAAGATAACACTTGAATTCCTATTTGCATAAATAATAAATTGCATTAGGCCACTATGATTGGAGAAATCATATGGTAGTGGAACAACAAGTTAACAACTACTACTAAATCAGATTATCATTAAACCAAACCACATAACTTTCAAACATACTGAAAGTGACAAACAATGCAAAAACAACCATTGATAATCTATTTCTAAACTAAAAACAAAGACCACCATAATAATTTGAGAACCCCTTTTTAGATTTGGTTGAATACAATCACCACTATGATTGCCTCATATCTTAGTGCCAACCTCAATAGTCAATACACACACCCAATCTCTCACTCTCCCTCTCTTCAAGTGTCATACATACAGAAGATCATGCCAAATGATGGCGTCGACGATCAAGCTAACWGCAGCCATGCCGAACCAGGGGGGACTGAGCCTGCACCTGAACCCGAATCTGATCCGACACTTATAAACGATGAGCTGAAGCCAACGACWACAAGTGAACGCACATTTTCAGGGTGGGAAATGGCCAGCCTTTGGATAGGGCTGATTGTTGGGGTGCCAACATATTACCTAGCAGGTAGTCTGGTTGACCTTGGGATGGCATGGTGGCAGGGTATAGCTACTGTGGTGGTTGCTAACCTCATACTGCTGGTCCCACTAGTCCTCACAGGCGAGCCAGGGGTCCGCTACGGGATCCCATTCCCGGTGCTGGCGAGATCATCATTCGGAATCAGAGGTGCTCACGTCCCTACAATTTTAAGAGCAATAGTTGGGTGTGGGTGGTATGGCATTGAGACATGGATTGGAGGGGAGGCAGTTTTCTTACTGCTGCCGCATTCAATCAAACACTCGTCATCTATGTCAAAAGAGTGGCCTTGGTTAGGCACTTCCCCACTCGAATTCCTTTGTTTCATTGCATTCTGGGTAGCTCAATTATCAGTTGTTTGGCATGGAATGGAAGGAATCAGGAAGGTTGAGAAATACTCAGCTCCAATCTTGATCACTCTAACAACCTGCCTTGTGGTTTGGACCTACGTGAAGGCAGGTGGATTAGCCCATATGCTCTCTCAATCTTCCCGTCTTTCGACATCACAGTTTTGGGCCTTGTTCTTCCCTTCCCTTACAGCAAACATAAGCTACTGGGCAACTCTGGCACTAAACATACCTGATTTCACAAGGTATGCCAAGTCACAAAAAGACCAGATCCTTGGTCAAGTAGGATTGCCTATCTTCATGGGTTTATTCACATTCGTGGGAGTAGCCGTCACTGCATCCACTCAAGTCATCTTCGGCCGTGTGATCTCCAATCCAATCCAACTCCTCGGCGAGATAGGGGGGCTAGTGACCCTGATCATGGCCATCGTTGGAATTAGCCTCGCTACAATCACCACCAATATTGCAGCCAATATAGTTGCCCCAGCAAACGCACTCGTTAATCTGAGTCCATCATTATTTACTTTTAGACGAGGAGCTCTCTTAACAGCATTACTAGGCATCGCGTTTCAGCCATGGAGGTTATTAAAGTCCAGTGAGAGTTTTGTGTATACCTGGCTTGTGGGTTACTCTGCGCTYTTGGGACCGATAGCGGGCATAATACTAGCAGATTACTATCTCATCAAGAAAATGAAGCTTAACATTAATGATTTGTACACTTTGAAAAAAGATGGTGAATATTATTATTCAAGGGGCTATAATTTGCCTGCAATGGRGGCTTTAATCGTCGGGATTTTGCCTGTGCTGCCTGGTTTTTTACAGAAAGTTGTGATTCTAACTTCAGTTCCGCAAGTATTTGTGACTATCTACAACAATGCTTGGWTTTTTACTTTCTTTGCTGCAGGAACWCTTTACTGGCTAATATTATCYTTGTTAACACGGTACTATTGATCCGCTAATTCCAGCAGCAAATTGATTATATACTACTGCCTTATAAAAGTTATCACTGCAAATTGAAAAACTTGTGTCCTTTTAATTTTACAGGGTTTTGTAAATCAGCTTGTTGCGTCGAATCAAACAGCTTTCTTATAAATGTGCCCCTCCCCCTTATCTCAGCACATAGCCAAGAGAGGGAAAAAGAGGGACATATACTAAGTGGCCAGTACTCAGCTAAGGAATCTAAAAATTAGATAAAAATTCTGTTCTAATGAACTGATAAATCTTCTAATCAGTTTCAAATTCTGAAAATTGTGCTGGGATGTTATCCCAAGTCCCACATTAATAAGAAGTGAAGAGGCACTTTATATAGTTGAGCTGACACCTTGCATTAACAAGGTTTTTTGGGGAAACCCAAGAGCAAAGTCGTGCCGGCCTACACCCAAAATGGACAATATATGTCGTTATAGGTGTGTGTTTGCAGTTCGGAGTTGCAACAAATTGTGTATCTGTTGAACTGATATAGATTCAAATTCTTTTTTATTGTGTATCTGTTGAAACTGATATGGATTCAAATTCTTTTTTGTTATAGTGCTTTGGGGATGTTTAATTAGTGCCATCAATGATCCTGAATGTTGGAAATATGGTCTATACAATTTTTTGTTATAGGTATTCTACCATATTTTCTTGATTTTTTTTAGACTTTACCACAGTAGTAACAATACCCCTTACATTTAGCATTCAGTAACCTTTTCTTTATCAGAAGTTCCAAATGAAATCAGAAAATTCGTTTTCAGAATAAATAGGGCAAATTTGGTGCCATTACTCATTAGACAAACCWGTTGAAGTGTGTATTTGTTTAGTAATCTGAAAATTGCAAGTCTCCTACKGCAGAAGAAACTCCAAATCTGTTGAACATATTTGTATTGTGTAATGATTAACATAATATTGACATGGACAGGAATTGAAGCGGGGTAATGATTAAAATACGTACTTTAGGTTGCACCAGCAGAGTTTATTTTGAGTAACAAGATCAAATGTTAACAAAACCAAGTTTTTTTTTTTTTTTTTTGGCAAAGTAACAAAACCAAGTTTAAAGATATAATTGAAGCCAAGCAATGAATACAAAATTTTCTTGTCTTCCTTATGTGTAGCCTTAAAGTATGAGGTTTTTGCTCCTAGGAACATACAATATATATCACTTCCTAGTCACGGAATGTGTTACAGGCAGACATAATCAATTAGATCAATTAGTAGCTTTAATCGAATTAATAATTGATAAATGGTTTTGGCGGGAAAGTTTGTTACAACTGATTTCAGTTGATTATTTTCGATTGACTGTACTTGAGCTATATTACTGAGTATATTACTATAAATACTCAATTGTAAACATTTTGGATCAATCATCTAATAATACAACTCAAATTATTCTTCTTCTCATCTCTAATTCTCTCTTTCTCTCTCATCTAAACTCTCTCTTTCTCTCTCTATTTCTTCTGTGATTGTTGTTACTGTTCCATTGCTGCGAGAATCAGGTTGATCATTGATCTACCTGTATCATTGGTATCAGAGCCAAAACGAAGCCTACCTTATTCATTCATTCAATCACCTCATTCCTTCAGTTCATCAAGATCCAATCGTATATCACCTGCTTGTGAGAATTACCCAACTAAATTTTCTTCTGATTTCAAGAAAGTGGGTTGTTTCTGCTTAAATTCTGGCTCCAATTGTAACAAGAAGCATGGCTGCAATGGAGGAACACTTGAAGTCTTTGGAACAAAGGCTTGAGGAGCAAAATCAAAGGCTAGAAGATCAGAATAAGTTGGTTGATCGGAGGTTTGCAGAAATGATGGAGTTGTTGCAGAACATGTCTCAGCCAAGAAAACATGATTATGAAGAAGCTACACCCAATTCTTCTCCTTCTTGTGATCCTAATATCAATAAAAGACAAATGGGTATGAATCCTAAACTTGAATTTCCTAAATTTGATGGCACATTACCCAGAATTTGGGTTAGAAAATGTTGCAAGTATTTTACATTGTGTAGAATTGCTGATGATCAAAGGGTTGATTTAGCTGCATTACATATGATTGGGAAGGCTGAAAGCTGGGTTATGAGTTATATGGCAGTAAGGAGAAATGTTAATGTTGATTGGAATGATCGATTTTGTGGTTGATTTGAATGCTAGGTTTAAGGATGATGGGGGAATGAATGTAGTTGAGCAGTTTAATAGGTTGCAACAAACTGGGTCAATTGAAGATTATGTGGATGCCTTTGAGAATTTGAGATCTGTTCTTATGCAGCTTGAACATTTTTTGCCTGATACTTATGTTCTTGACAGTTTCATTGGAGGTTTAAAACCAGCCATTAAGCCTTTTGTCAAAGCTTTCAAACCTGCTTCCATATCTCAAGCCATTGAGTTTGCTAGACTACAAGAAGAAACACTTCATCACTCAAGTTCTGCACCACAAAAACAGCTTACCTATCCTCAAAAATTTACAACCACAACCAGTTCCTCAAAGAACTCAATTCCTTCCTTAAGTAACAACAATAAACCACCCCTTTTACCTACTCCACCAATTAGACCTAATCCACAAAAATTCCAAAGCAGAAATACTAAACCCTATATTCATGTACCTGCTGACATCAGGCAAGAAAAAATTGCAAAGGGCTTGTGTTTCCTTTGTGACAAGCCATATGACAAGAATCATAAGTGCCCTTTTAAAGAGCCACAATTGTTTACTGTGGAAGTACCAGCAAATGAAGAGTTGGAGGATTATGGGAGTGAAACTGAAGAAGAATTGGGGTTTGAAGGGGATGCAGAACCATTCTTGTCTGTTAATGCTATGACAAGTAATCAAACCTATCACACTATGAGGATGCAAGGGAAGGTTAATGATAAAATCTTTCACATACTCATAGACTCAGGAAGCACACATAACTTCTTGGACTTCAATTTGGCAAAGAGATTAGGATGTCAATTGGAATCCATTCCACAGCAGGCTGTTACTGTGGCAGATGGAAATTCCTTGTCCTGTCTCCATATTTGCAAGGAATTTAGGTGGAAAATGCAAGGTAAGGAGTTTATGGCAGATATGATGGTGATTGCTTTAGGGGGTTGTGACATGGTATTGGGGGTACAATGGTTGGCTACACTAGGACCTATCAGATGGGATTTCAAGAAATTGTGCATGAAATTTTGCTTGCAAGGAACTATGATTTCATTATCTGGAGTACATCCTAAGAAGGTGAAAGTGGTGGAGGGAGAGCCTTCTGCAAAGCTTTTTGAATCAGCTGTTCAATTATGCTTATTGCAGATTAGGGAGATGGGAAAGGATTCCAGCAGTATGCATAAAATCCAAGTGACTCCTTGTGAAGATCAATGGTCTGAGTTGACAAAGTTGAAAGAAATCTATTCAGATATTTTTGAAGATCCCACAGCATTACCACCAAGCAGAGATGTGTTTGATCACAGAATTCCTTTGGAACATGGATCCAGACCTGTCAACATTAGGCCATATAGATATCCTTTGAAGCAAAGGGATATCATTGAACAATTGGTCCAAGATATGTTGGAAAGGGGAGTCATTCAAGACAGTTCAAGCCCTTTTGCTTCTCCAGTTGTATTAGTGGGGAAAAAGGATGGCACATGGAGATTATGTGTGGATTATAGGGAATTAAACAAGAAAACCATCAAGAATAAATTCCCTATACCCATCATTGATGAATTAATTGATGAATTAGCTGGAGCTGTAGTTTTCACAAAACTTGATCTAAGGGCTGGGTATCATCAATTAAGAGTTCATGCAGAGGATGTGTATAAGACAGCTTTCAAGACTCATTCTGGCCACTTTGAATTCTTAGTTATGCCTTTTGGATTGTCTAATGCACCAGCCTCATTTCAGAATTGGATGTACCATGTATTTAGGCCCTTGCTCAGGAAATGTGTCCTGGTATTCTTTGATGATATCCTAGTCTATAGTAAGACTTGGGAGGATCATTGGCAACATTTGGATGAGGTTTTTAAATTGATGAGAGCACACCAGCTCTATGCTAAATTGAGCAAATGTGCTTTTGGGCAGAGGAAGATTGAATATTTGGGGCATCTAATCTCAGCTAAGGGTATTGAAACTGATCCTTCTAAGGTAGCTGCAGTAGAAAGTTGGCCTGTTCCAGCATCAGTCAAAGAGCTCAGAAGTTTTCTTGGATTAGCTGGGTATTACAGAAAATTTGTGAGGAATTATTCTATCATCAGCAAACCTCTCACAGACTTATTGAAGAAAGGAGCTTTTGCATGGTCTGATGCAGCTCAGTCAAGTTTTAAAGCCCTTAAAGATGCTCTTATTACTGCACCAGTGTTAAGTGTTCCAGATTTCTCAAAAGTGTTTGAGGTAGAGACTGATGCATCCAAGGGTGGTATTGGAGCTGTATTGAGCCAGGACAATCATCCATTGGCATACATAAGCAAAACTTTGGGACCTAGGTGGATTAACCTATCAGTCTATGAGAAAGAACTTCTTGCTATTGTCTTTGCTACACAAAAATGGGAGCAATACTTGATGGGTTCCCACTTTGTTGTGAGAACTGACCAGAAAAGTTTGAAATGGTTAATGCAACAGAAGGTTTCAACACCTTTCCAGCAATTTTGGCTCTCCAAGCTGATGGGATTTGATTATGAGGTGGTGTATAAGAAGGGAAAAGACAATGTGGTGGCAGATGCTCTATCTAGGGTTCAGGGTGCAGAATTACTTTGTATGGCCCTGTCTATGGTCAATTCTGACTTGATAGCTTTGTTACAGGCAAGTTATCAACTAGATGCAGATCTCTCTCAAGTCCTACACCAATTGCAGCAGAATATACTCCTGCATAAATATCAGCTGCAGGATGGTTTGATAAGGAAACAAGGGAGATTGGTGGTTGGTCCAGACTCAAATCTAAGAAAGAAAATCATTTCCTGGTTTCATTCCTCACCAGAAGGAGGCCATTCTGGCAGGGATAATACAAAAAGAAGAGTGGCATCCTTCTTTACTTGGAAAGGGCTCTTAAAGGATGTCAGGGGTTTTGTGAGACAATGTAAGGTTTGCCAAGTGGCTAAACATGAAAATGTAGCTTATCCAGGATTATTGCAACCTCTACCTATTCCTGAAGGAGTCTGGCTGGATGTATCTATGGATTTCATCACAGGTTTGCCTAAGTCTGCTAGCTATGAAGTTATTTTTGTGGTTGTGGATAGGTTTAGCAAGTCAGCACATTTTATGGCATTAGCACATCCATTCACAGCTCTGCAAGTTGCTCAGTCTTATCTAGATAATGTCTTTAAGCTTCATGGCTGGCCAAGAAGCATTGTGAGTGATAGAGATCCTATCTTTCTTAGCCAGTTCTGGCAAGGCCTGTTCAGTTTACATGGCACAGAATTCCATTTGTCTTCTTCTTATCACCCTGAGACAGATGGTCAGACAGAAGTGGTTAACAGGTGCTTGGAGACTTATTTGAGGTGCATGTGCAGTGATGAGCCTAAGAAATGGCATGCTTGGTTGCCCTTGGCAGAGTGGTGGTATAACACCCACTTTCACTCTTCAATCCAAATGACACCTTATGAAGCTGTCTATGGTCAGCCTCCTCCTCTCCATTTACCATACTTACCAGGAGAATCCTTGGTAGAAGAGGTGGATAGAAGTATGCAAAGGAGAGAGCAATTGATACAAAAGATCAGATTTTATCTCACAAGAGCTCAGAACAGAATGAAGCAGCAAGCTGACAAGCACAGGAGTGAAAGAAGTTTTGAGGTGGGAGACTGGGTTTGGTTGAAGCTTCAACCTTATAGGCAATCTACTGTGCATTCAAGAACTACTCAAAAGTTGGCTCCTAAGTTCTATGGGCCTTTTCAGGTTCTGGCATGCATTGGTAAGGTAGCTTATAAGCTGGCTTTGCCTTCCAGTGCTAGGGTTCATGATGTTTTCCATGTCTCTCAATTAAAAAGATTCTATGGTACTCTCCCAGCTGCTACTCACATTCCTCATTGGTTACAAGGACATAATGTTTCTTCTAGCCTGCAACCATTTGCTGTTCTTGGCAGAAGAACTATCAAACATCAAAATCAAGCTGTGGTGCAGTACTTAATTCAGTGGGAGGGTCAATCTGAATTGGATGCTACTTGGATGTCTGCTATGGATTTCGAGGCCAAATTTCCAGAATTCTTGCTAGATCAGCCTTGAGGACAAGTCTGTTCTTAAGGGGGCAGGAATGTTACAGGCAGACATAATCAATTAGATCAATTAGTAGCTTTAATCGAATTAATAATTGATAAATGGTTTTGGCGGGAAAGTTTGTTACAACTGATTTCAGTTGATTATTTTCGATTGACTATACTTGAGCTGTATTACTGAGTATATTACTATAAATACTCAATTGTAAACATTTTGGATCAATCATCTAATAATACAACTCAAATTATTCTTCTTCTCATCTCTAATTCTCTCTTTCTCTCTCATCTAAACTCTCTCTTTCTCTCTCTATTTCTTCTGTGATTGTTGTTACTGTTCCATTGCTGCGAGAATCAGGTTGATCATTGATCTACCTGTATCAGAATGCACATTTGAGAGGAAAAAGAAGTTAATAAATAAAGAGGAATGAAAATATTCGTGTTTAACATGAATGATGATTGAAGTTTACAATTCCAGCAGATATAAAAACCTGATAAGCCTTGTACTTGATTATTAGCTCTTTGTGTTTGTCAACTACAAAAATTAGTCCTTACTCGTCAAAATACCCAAGATCTCTGGTATTGATCACCAATAGTTGACTTAGTGGCTTCTGGATTATTAAGATACCTTGTAAATTGATAGCATAGTACTTCTTCTAATATTTATAGATTAATGTAACAAAAGATAGATTACTATTCCTTTGAAATAAAACGCCAAAAACCATAAATAAACATCATCAACAATTGCAAATAAAGATGCTCCATGAGGAGATGAGTTCAGGAAAACACACCTGAGGCACATWTTTAGAACACTCGAGGATGATTCTCTTTCCGTTTCTCAATTACCCCTTACCAAACAGCCCCTAAGTACTGCATACTTCATTGAAGTGGACTTTGCTACTTTTCTAGTTTGTTGAGTCATTTATTAAAATATTATGCATCCACCATTTTCATTAAAATAGAATTTSTTAGCTTGTTGGCGCTTTGTTTATGCATCCACCATTATTGGGATTTGAGAAACAATAAGTTTAGTAGATGATAATCTTTCTTGGTTACAGCTTATGTAGATTACAAATTACTCAGCATGTGTTATTTTCTTATATTATTATATTATTATTATCGGTAGGAATGGAAGCATGTGTACCTCAATGTGCAGCATCTCTCATAGCTAATTTTTTTAGTATTTCCAAGGGTCAAAGCTCAAATRCGAGACCTTGGCTCAAGCCAACTGGTTAATCAGGATGTGTTATCTTCCCTGGATAAACTGTTTCTGATTAGACTGACATGTTTTCTCTGAATCTTTGCTCATTGCAGCTGTGAACAGATGTGTTTGAAAATTAACGGACACGAATTTTAATTGTATGAATGCAAACAATGTGTATACTAACCAAACATCGAGAATACATTTATTGAAGTTTTGCACAAACACACAACATTTCGACTGCCTTTGTAAAAAAAAAACAAATGGGAAATAACATTAATAGCTGAATATTAGAACATTTATATATATATATAACTAAACCAATAGCTGAAGATCTGTTAGTTATCCGTATCACGTTGGATTGTGAAGTGCAATTTTTCATCAAGTTTGGTTCAACAAGTTCATCACTTGGATAGCAACTTTTCAACGAGTTCTCGTCTGGAAATCTTTCCTGATGCTAACATWGGGATGCTGCTTATGAATGATACCTTGCTTATCCTCTTGTATGGTGCAACCTGAAACATTGTGAGAGTGAATTAGTACAAGTAATAWTCAATTTCTAAAATTAATTTTGACCATACTACTGAATGCATTGAAAGGAATTTGCACTAAAGTTSGGATTATAACGTGCCTGATCTGCAACAAATGTCAGGACATCTTCTTCTTCCAATGAAAATGTAGGTTGTCTAACAACAAATGCAACTGGAACTTGACCCGCTTCTTCGTCAGGAAAACTATTGACAGAAATAGTTTAAGTGGTCAATACCSAATAGGAAACATTAATAGTGACATYCTAGCTAGGTTAGTGATAGGAACTTACGGAACCACAGCTGCATCGAGTATATCTGGATGCGAAAGAAGTACTGCTTCAAGTTCTGCTGGTGCAACCTAATATAAGTGAACACAGATAACATACTCCATTGTCATTCCTTTTTTGGTAATAAGAACAAATGTAGTASAAACCGAGTTTAAAGATATAGTTGAAGCCATATGAGGTATAAGGCCTAAACTGTTCCTTGACACTGACAATGTTGGCGAGCAATGAATACAAAAGTATGAGATTTTTGTTCCTAGGAATGGATATTTGAGAGCAATAATAAGCTAGTAAAAAGTAGATAGGAATGAAAAATACTTGTGTTTAACATGAATGATGACAAAATTCAACGATTCCAGCAATGGTTTATAGATAAATAAAAAAAAAAAAACCTGATAATCCCTGAACTTGATGAGCTCTTTAAGTCTGTCAACTACAAAAAGCTGTCCTTCGTCGTTAAAATACCCAAGATCTCCGGAATGAACCCAGCCTTGGTCATCAATAGTTGACTTGGTAGCTTCAGGATTATTCAGATACCCTGTAAATTGATAACATATTACTCCAATTATAGATTAATGTAGCAAACATAAATTACTACAGCTTTGAAATAACATTCATTATACCAAATTAAGTAAATTTACTTCAATTTGAAAAGGAACATATGAAACACATGATTAACTTATAGAACAATACCTTTCATAGTAGTTGGACCACGGAGCCATATTTCACCCTGTTGATTGGGAGGGAGAGGCTTTGATGTATCTAGGTCGATAATTTGAGCTTCGACACCTGCCAGTAATAGTCCACAGCAGCCAGAATTTCGGCCACRAAGACTTGGGTGTTCTAAAGTTGCCAGTCCACAAGTTTCTGTCATGCCGTACCCCTGAAAGTATAATCTTATCATATGTAAGAACGATCACATAATTTTTATCAGTGCAAGTAAACGAAAGGAAACCAAGATGAGTTCTAGGAAGACATACCTGCATAATTATAGCCTGAGGCACATTTTTAGAACACTCAAGCATGGTATCCTTGCCCAAAGGTGCGGCYCCTGAACCAATTTGCTTCAAACTTGAGAGATCATACTTCCCAACAGCTCCGTGCTTCGCCAATTTAAGCACAATGGYAGGGAAAATCCACAAATTTGTAACCTTAAACTTTTCAATGGCTTTCAGCATCATCTCAAAATCAAACTTTGCCATGATAACAACAGTATTGCCTTTCAGCAACTGGGAATACGAAATRGCAGCTATTCCAGACACATGAAACAATTGAAGCACACACAAGAACACACCACTCTCATGTTGTTGATCACTAGTGACCATTAATGAGCAAGAAATGAAATTTCTATGAGTGAGCATGACACCTTTGCTAACACCACTTGTGCCTGATGAATACAATATCGCAGCAGTGTCACTTTGCTTGATTGAAACTGTTGGT
>SNQN01001552.1:26710-47859 GCA_008642245.1 Bassia scoparia | reverse complement strand
TCTGAATGTTACAAGAGTTCAGGTAAAAAGTTGTGTCCTGCATCTGATACATGCCACAAATCCATGCACATAGGCATTCACAAGGTGGATGCCAATGGCATGACTCAAAAGGATAATTTTGGCTATCGTCTTAGCTAAGGCTTGGGATACTGAGTGATGAGTGCCCCTGTGTGATTATATATTAAAGGGAGGCCGGGCTACAATAAGTTGCAATATTCTCTAAGTTTCGAAATTTTCAATCCTAGTACAGATGTTGCTGTAGATAACTAATTTTAACAAAGTGTGCTGCTAATGTATATGTACTTATTCGGCTAATCAAAGACCAAAAGAAAAATTAGCAGTGGAAACCAGCATCTAAATCAATAGTTTGCATCAGGAAAAATATAATCTATGTGCCCACTAATTTCCAAAGATATCTGACATTAACACAGAGATGTAAATTTGATGCAGGAACATAAAATGAAGTAGAAGTAACTCCAGCAATGATTCACTGAGGGTAAAAAAAACCACCTGATAACCCTTATACTTGATGATCTCTTTGAGTCTATCAACTACATAAAGTTGTCCTTCATCGTCAAAATACCCAAGATCTCCGGTATGAACCCATCCCTGATCATCAATAGTCGACTTTGTTGCTTCTGGGTTATTCAAATAACCTGCACATTGATCTTGTGTTGATTATCAAATTGAAAAAAAAAAAATGCAAAACATAGAACAAAAAAAGTGTGCATATCCAAGAATGGGATGGAGGACATATATCAATAAAACATAAGTGATTGGCTTCCAGGGGTTTTTTTTTAAAAAAAATAAACAATCTGGTTTAACAAGATACAAGGTACCTGATTTCTAGAGATCTTAAAGATACTTTCTCATGAAAAAAGCAAACAGAAACATTGTAATATGACCTTATTCACACTACCACCATTTTGTCCCAAATCAAGCATGTCACTGGTACATGAAGACATTGTGATGTCTATGTGTGTGATCAAAAACAGTATTTCGTTCTCAATGAAACAACTTTCTTCTCATTAGCTTTTCTTATGATTTCATGCCAAAAGAACTATATGGCTGCTACTGCTACAATGCTGCTATATATAGTGACTTAGACAAACCTAATTCTCCTCACCTAATCATCTGCCACGTACCTTACATCATCACCCTTAAAGGAGAATCAACCTAGGTAACTAAAAAGCACATGATCCCAGGTGGAGTTTGTTATGCAGGCTAAAAAACATAGTACAAAGCAGATACAGACAAAGTAGTTGGTAGAAAATATTATTACAGCAGAGTAGCAATAAGCATAAAATTAACTCCTCGAATTCCTTGATCCTTCATCACTCCCCCTCAAGCGTAGTCTGGGAGAGCACAGGCCTAGCTTGGAAAGGAGGTGATGTTGTTGAGCAGTAGTGAGTTGTTTGGTGAAAACATCAGCCAATTGTTCCTTAGATGACACATATTGGGGATGAATAGCACCATGAGTAGCTTGATCCCTGATGAAGTGCAAATCAATATCTAGATGCTTAGTCTTTTCATGATATACTGGATTGGCTGAGATAGCAAGAGCTGCCTTGTTGTCACAGTTGATAGGAGTAGCTAGAGACTGCTTCAGTCCTAATTCTTTGAGAAGTGCTCGAAGCCACAGAACTTCACAAATTGTCAAGGCCATGGATCGAACCTCTGCTTCAGCTGTAGATCTAGCCACCACTGTTTGTTTCTTCGATTTCCATGATATAGGAGAGGAACCTAACAAGACACAGAAGCCTGAAGTAGACTTCCTAGTTGTAGGACATCCAGCCCAGTCACTGTCACAATAGGCAGTGAGCTGAGCRMTGCTAGAAGAAGCCAACAAAATTCCWTGATTTMGAGAGTTGTGAAGATATCTTAGYACCCTGAGTGCTGCTTGATAATGAGCTGATGTAGGACAATGCATAAAGGTGCTCAAAACATGCACAGAGTAGGTAATATCTGGTCTGGTGAGAGTCAAATAGATCAATTTGCCCACTAATTGTTGGTACCTCTCTGGATGAGCAAGGGAAGAGCCTGAGTCAGGTGTAAGTTTAGTATGAGCATCCAGAGGGAGTTTCAGGGATTTAGTGATCCCATATTCCTTTAGAAGGTCTTTGACATACTTGGCTTGAGAAACAAAAAATCCTTCATCAGTATGATCGATCTCAAGACCAAGAAAGTATCTGATTGGCCCAGATCCTTCATGTAGAAGTTGGCAGAAAGCAATTGCTTGGTGTGATCAATACTTGCCTGGTCATTGCCAGCAACAAGGAGATCATCCACATACACTAGGACTATGGTGAGCTTGTTATCCTGCTTGAGAATAAACAAGGAAGAATCAGACCTAGATTGCATGAATCCATTTTCAATGAGAGCATGTCTCAATTTTGCATACCACTGTCTGGGTGCTTGTTTAAGCCCATACAGTGACTTCATTAACTTACACACCTTAGGTGAGCAAACTGAGTCATTGTTTACACATGCATGTTGAAGTTGAATTCTTGATCCAGCATGAGTGTAACCTGGTGGAAGTTTCATGTACACATCCTCCTGCAAATCACCATGCAAGAAAGCATTCTTTACATCCATTTGGTCAACAATCCAATTTTCTATGGAAGCAACAGCAAGCAAAGACCTCACAGTAGTCAATTTAGCCACAGGAGCAAATGTCTCCTCATAATCTACCCCATACTGTTGTCTATTACCCAACACTACCAACCTGGCCTTATGTCTCTCCACATTCCCATTTGGTTGGTATTTAGTTTTGTAAATCCATTTACACCCTATGGCTCTTTTTCCTGGGGGAAGATCACATAACACCCAGGTATTATTGTTTTCTAGGGCATCCAGTTCCTCATTCATGGCTGTCACCCATCTTCCCTCCTGAACTGCATGTTTGAAATGTGTAGGCTCTCTTTCTTGCTGCATTGCACTCATAAAGCAACAAAAAAGAGAAGAACTGTGAGCATCAACAACAGGCTCTATTTTTGTCAAAGGAGGAGTGTGTTGAGCCAATCCTCCCATGTGATAATCTCTGTGCCAGGATGGTTTGATCTGTGCCTTGTGTGATCTCCTGACTGGTGGATTTTGTTCACCAGATGTTGGATCCATCTGATGATCAGGTTGAGTGACTTGCTCTTCACTCTCCCCCTGTCTCACAGGTTCAGTCTCCACTTCATCCCAAACAAGAGGATCTTCACTATTGTCACTCAGGTCAGTCTCTTTAGGAATTTGAAACATTTTATATGGGAATATGTTCTCATAAAATTTAACATGCCTAGTCACAAACAATGAATTATCCATTAGATTCAACAGTTTATACCCCTTTTTATTTTGAGGGTAACCTAGGAACACACAGGGAAGCCCTTTGGCTTTAAATTTGTCTGGCACTCTATCTGGATTGTAAGCCATCACCAAGCAACCAATAACTTTGAGATGATCATAGGAAGGATTAGATTGAAATAGTACCTCATATGGGGTTTTATGCTGCAGGACAACTGTTGGAAGCCTATTAGTGATGTGTACAGCTGCAAGTATACAGTCACCCCAGTAGCACAAAGGCAGACCTGCTTGAAATCTGATTGCTCTGGCCATTTCAAGTAGGTTCCTGTGCTTCCTCTCTGCTCTTCCATTTTGTTGTGGTGTGTCTGTGCAAGAGGTTTGATGTACAATTCCTTTCTCTGCATACAACTCTTTGCATTGCTTGTCATCAAACTCCAGGGCATTATCACTTCTGATCTATTTCACTTTCTTTTCATATTGTGTCTCTGCAATTTCTGCAAGTTTCTTGATGACACCAAATGCCTCGGACTTCAACTTTAGTAGACTTACCCAAGTCATCCTGCTATGATCATCAACAATGGTCATGAAAAACCTATATCCTTCCCTTGTATTTACCTTGTAGGGACCCCAGATGTCTATGTGCAACAATTCAAATGCTTGCTGAGCTCTGGCACTACTCTTCCCAAAAGGCTGCTTAGTCATCTTAGCTGCAGGACATGTGAGACATGTTTCCTTCTCTTGATTCTTAATTCCTTTCAAATCTGTTATCTTCTCTATCCTTTCATATGGTGCATGCCCAAGTCTCAAGTGCCACAGAGAGAGTTCTTTGATTTTTCCTGCCTGTGGTACTCTATCAGGCACTTGAAGTCTGGCACTCATTGCACCAGATTTCTCATTTTCACTGGGTTTGTCTGGTTTATCTTGCATTAACATTCCCAATTTTTCTGCAATTTCCTCAATCCTGCAGTTGTACAGGTAGTATAGTCCCCTTTCAGCTCTTCCAAGTCCTACAACTGTCCCTGGCTCTTCCTGAATAAGGCACCACCTTGGTGTAAATACCACTTTGCACTTGTTGTCAATAGCTAGTTTCTGTACTGACATCAAGTTGTGTTTAAATGCAGGTACATACATAACATTTTTCAACTCAAGACCATTCTGAAGTACAATGTGCCCTACAGCTTCCACAATTGAGCTCTCTCCATTTGGTAGTGTGATGCTTGTTTTGGTGCTGAGATCACACATCTTTGTCATGTTTACTTTGTTGCCTGTCATGTGATGTGTGGCTCCACTGTCCACAATCCATTCACAACTCCCAGCCTTCACTAGATTACAGCTTACCATTCCTGAGTATGGTACATCTCCATCTTCATCACTGTCATCCTCATTATCTTTCTTAAAATCAGGAAGCATTCTAATCAGCTTTTCCAGCTGTTTGGCTGTGAGTGCACTTCCATTGCTTGATCCTTCCTGTTCTAGCTTCACATTTCCAGCCATTTTCATCCCTGGTTTCTGCCTTGACACCCTGTTATGTGCCTTGCTTCCTTCTCCTTTTGATTCCTTTGGTTTATCTTTCTTGTATCCTTGTTTGTCACCAAACTGTTTCTTTTTTCCTTTATCATATCCACTTGGAAAACCTTTGACATGCCAGCAATTCTCAGATTCGTGACCTCCTTTGCCACACACCTTGCAGTTCCAGCACTGCTCACTAGTATGTCCTGACTTTCCACAATTTCCACATGTTTGACCTCCCTTTTTTGCATTCATTGCAACTCCAGATGAGGTTTCTTCATTTTTTGTGGTGAACACTTCTCTTTGATTTTCTTCTTGTTGTATGAGACTGCAAGCCTCTTCCACACTTGGCAAAGTTACCCTCATTAGGATTTGGCTCCTTTGATGTGTGAAGATGTCATCCAGTCCTCCCAGAAATTGAAACAATCTCTGTTCTTCTTCCTTGGCATTTTGTGCATCTATATATGCAGTAGTCTCTGTATTGAGTTCTGATAGAGCAGGCATTATATTTAAAGCCTCTATCTCTCCCCAAACTACCTTGAGATCAGTATAATACTCTGATACACTTCTTCCTGCTTGCTTCACAGTATAAACCTGTCTATACAAGCTATATTTCCTTACACCACTAGTCACCAGAAATCTTTGTTCCAATTGTTTCCAAATAAGTCTTGCATCATCAAGATACATGACTGATTTTTTGATATTCTCATTCACATTCTTCAAGATCCAAGTGATAACCAGCCCATTGCAGGTATCCCAGGCTTCCTTTTTTACAGGATCAGTGGAGTCTTTCTTCACCCCCCTTGTGACAAACCCTAGTTTCCTTTTAGCCAGTAAACTCAGCTCCATATCCCTCCTCCAGGGCCTGTAATTGTTCACTCCCTCCAATTTCTCTATGACCACAGATGTTGGTCCATCGGATGGGTGCAAATACAGTGCACTACTGGGTTCTATGACTGTAGGGTTGGTGCTACTCATGTCTACTGATTCTTCTTCTTGTATATGTTCAAATAAGAACACTAAATCTTCAAAAGACTCTATTTTTTTAGATCACAAAAGAACATACAATGTAATAACTACACTATCTCTATCACACACACATCAGCAATGTGATGCAACACAAGCAACGCTTACTGCAACAAGTAAATGAAGATAGAGTGAAATAAACGAACCTGGCTCTGATACCTGGCTCTGATACCATGAAGACATTGTGATGTCTATGTGTGTGATCAAAAACAGTATTTCGTTCTCAATGAAACAACTTTCTTCTCATTAGCTTTTCTTATGATTTCATGCCAAAAGAACTATATGGCTGCTACTGCTACAATGCTGCTATATATAGTGACTTAGACAAACCTAATTCTCCTCACCTAATCATCTGCCACGTACCTTACATCATCACCCTTAAAGGAGAATCAACCTAGGTAACTAAAAAGCACATGATCCCAGGTGGAGTTTGTTATGCAGGCTAAAAAACATAGTACAAAGCAGATACAGACAAAGTAGTTGGTAGAAAATATTATTACAGCAGAGTAGCAATAAGCATAAAATTAACTCGAATTCCTTGATCCTTCATCAGTACAAAGCTCATCGCTTAGTCCTTAAAATAACAATATGATGCATAAGGTTGAAAATTCTCTAGCCTCCCAAAAAGCCGGAGATGCGCTATTATGATGTACAGGTTGCTATTYTAGATCCTCGAAAGAAACTTAAGGGCTCTAATTATAGTGCATTGTCATTTACAAACTTGCAAGCAAATACAATCAACAATTTGAAAGTGTCAATCAATCATTTATCCATGACCTTTCAATTTTGTGTATAAAGTTTGTTCCAGATATCCTGTGCWTCTTAAGCTTCACTTCAAATGACAGTCGGCATATATTGTGTGGAACTCCGAAGATGCAATATTATTATTTTCACAAGGTTATACCTCAAAGATATGCTTCTTGCTGCTTTGAKATAACAAAGTGATTACTCTAAWAAGAGGAATATGATGCGATTAACWTGYARTGAAGTTTGCTSATCTTCTATTCYAAAAACCACAGACAAATGTAAAAGAGAAKTAYTCCATACCTTTCATCATGATTGGACCACGAACCCATATTTCACCCTGTTGATTTGGAGGAAGAGGCTTCAAAGAATCTACTTCAATTATCTGAGCTTCAACTCCGGCCATTAACATTCCAGTTGAMCCCGACAGACGGCCACCTAGTCTCGGGTGTTCAGAAGAGATGAAGCCACATGTTTCTGTCATACCATATCCCTGAATGCATAATCTCATTCTGTATCAGATAACAGTCAAACAACCATATGTGGGCATGACATTAACTATTATCAAAGTAGTTCCAGGAAGATATACCTGAATAATGAAAGCATGAGGCACATTATTAGAGCACTCTTGCATTATCTCCTTTCCTAAAGGTGCGGCGCCTGAACCAATTTGCTTCAAAGATGAAAGATCATACTTCTTGACAGCTCTGTTTTTTGCCAATGCAAGCATYATTGGAGGAACAAACCACGTTTTTGTAACCCTGTACTTTTCAATGGTTTTAAGCATCATCTCAAAATCAAACTTCGCCATATTTACAACAGTATTACCTCCCTGCAACTGAGTATACAAAATCACAGACAATCCAAATACATGAAACATTGGAATCACACACAAGAATACATCACCCTCATGTTCTTGGTCACTYYTAACCATTAACGAGCTAGAAATGAAATTCCTGTGAGTTAGTATCACACCTTTACTAACACCAGTTGTGCCTGATGAATACAATAGTACAGCAGTGTCACTTTGGTTGATTGAAACTGTTGGTAATTCCACAACAGACCCTTTAACTAACTCACTGAAGTAAACAACTTCGGAATTCGAAACTACATTGCCATTTTCATTTTCTTCAGAGCCCATGATCAAAGCAGGTAGACTAAGATCCTTTACTTTATCCCAGAATTCTGGAACTGTTACAACCAATTTGGGTTTGCAATCATCAACCTGCCTCTTAATCTCAGAAACTTTATATACAGGATTCACAGTAGTAACAATAGCACCAATTGCAACAACACCAAGAAAAGTAACAGGATATTGAATAGAATTTGGTGCAAGAATAAGAACAACATCCCCTTTTTGAATACCCAGTTCAGTTAAACCATGAGAAAGGTTAGCAARCATAAATTTTAGCTGTGAAAAGCTCAAACTTTCACCAGAATCAGAATCAATCAAAGCAGGTCTTTCACAGTAAGAAGAGATGTTTCTGAATAAAAATGAAACCATACTAAGATATTCATATGAGGGTATGATAATTGGTGGTCTAAGTGACCTGTAAATTCCATCTTTGCCATAACCAGAACGCTTCATTGTTTGGTGTAAAGATGTTGAAGAAGAGCTTAAAGTATGAGTGTTTGAGTTTTGAGATTATAAGAGTTTTGGGTAGTTTAAATTCTTGTAGATTTAGCTGAAAGTAATCATAAATTCATAATTTGAGTTTGAGACACTAGTACAGAAAGTGAAGCACATACTTCATTTGCATTGAAAAAAYCTTAGTACCACATACCAYTAACCACTATACCACTAAAAATATGATACTTTTTTAACTTGTCATTTTGTACTTTTGGATAATGATTGTGACCAGTCCTTATTATTTAAAGATCTTCGGTAAAATATTTAAAATTGAGTGGTTTTTTATCCATAACTATCTTAGTTACACATTTTTTTACAAAATACTARCTATATTAGAAAARCTTAGGCATAATTACCTTAGATTTTTATTCCTTTGTTGACCACTGTCTTGTTTCATTTTTCGACGTTGACGTTGGTTTTCCGGTCATTAAATGTTATGTGAGATGCACGTGAGCTGAGGTTTTGGCATTTTTTCGAGTTTTCTTCCCATTTTCGACTTTAGTTTGCTAACTTTTTGTTAAAAACATGCCTTTTAATGACTTAATTTAAGGTAATCTATATTGATTTCCTGTTCACAAACATATTTGAAAGCTTATAAACTTAAGTCATTATTAAACGCGCCCAAATTCCTGTATCTCTCTGTTTCAGCATATTCTAAGGTTTATAACAATATTTTACTAATGGCCACAACACCAAAAGCTCAAAAAATACACACCATCAATGTCATTAACCATCACCAACCATAAATTCAGTCACAAAATTACGAATCCAACCATCGAACTCGCCCCCTACACCACATACCCTCTGTCAAACCAACCCAAACCCCCCCTCAACCCCCCCCCCACCCCCCCCCCCCCCCCCCCCCCCCCCCCCCCCGCCCCCCCCCCCCCCCCCCCCAACCCCCCCTCCGCCACCCTATCCGGCCACCCCGAACCTCCTCTCATCCTCCCCCCCCCCCCCCCCCTCTCTCCCGACCACCACCACCTAAAAACTTGACCAAAGCAGCAACTAGTGAATATATAAAACAAAGTTGAGGGTTGATATTTTAATAAGAAAAATGAGGATTAAAGGTGAAAAAAAAAGGAGGAATCAATTTTGGAGTAAAACAGTAACTTTATGATTAGATTGAGGAAAAAAGGAAGGAAAATCAAAAAAAATGGCAAAAAAAACAGTCACGTGTATCTCACATGACATTTATATGACCGAAAACCATACGGTCAACGACGGAAAATGAACAAGAGTAGTTAACAAAGGAATGGAATTTAAGGTAGTTATGTCGAAGTTTTTTAATGTAGTAGTATTTTCCAAAAAAGTGTGTAATACTAGATAGTTATGGACAAAAAACCCAAAATAAGTCCCATGTAAATACTCACTCTGTCCTAAATTAGTTGCTACTTTCCATTTTTCATAAAGTCTAACGAAAAATGTGAATCCCCAACATATTACAGCATGATGAAATATAAGTAAAAAAAAATAAATAATGCGTTATTTTATAGGTTTATGAAAAAAAAAAAAAAAAAAAAAGTGGAGGGTAGAACGGTAAAAAAATTGAATGAACCTTATAACAAATATAAGATAATTGTATAAAATATATTAAAAATATCAAATAGAAGAAAATGCAACAAGTTAAAAAAACGGAGAAATATTTTTTGTTTCAAATACAAAAGCAATATTATTTTATGATTACAGAGTATTCCTTTTTTAAAAAAATAAAATAAATAACTAGTCTAAAAATCTACGTAAATAACCTTTTAAAAGTTATTCGCAGAGAACACTTTTTTTTAAAAAATAATAAATAAATAAATAAAAATTGCCGTTTACAACATAAACAAATTTTGTTTAACATGTAGTCAAAGATTCCAAGACACCCTTATTTATTGTCAATTTGTCCCAAAGTTGCTTAAGTGAAACAACAGTCTTCACTTCTAGCTTATTTATTTTTGTATTAATTAATCTCGAGCATTTGTCTTTGTTTTTAAATAAAATTACAATTGCTCTAAATTTAGTCAAATTTGATATTTTTAAATTGTAATTATAAGGTTTTCTTTCGAATCTTGTTATATTTTCGAATCTCGAGTATAAATTATATAAATATATAAATTTTAGTCAAAAACACATTTATTAACATTCATTAAATGATTTTTACATGTTTTATGCAATAATTTATAAATGTGTTTGGTAGGAAATTTTGGAGGAAAATGTGAGAGGTTTGATTGTTTAACAAGATATTCAGATTATTAGATTACTAGTTTTTTTTTTTACTATGAGTGTCTGAGCTCTAAACTTATTATTTTTATTTAAAATTAAAATTTAATTTGTATTTAACAATATCTCTTATAATTCAAATATATACAGTAAATAATTTTTGTATGTTTTTAATTGTGTAGTTTTAAATGGTGTAATTCCATTTGTACCATTGAGTTTGACAATTTCATTCGTAGCATATTTTTTTTTATTTCAAGAATATCTATTAAGTTTATGTTTTTTCATTTGAAACCATTTAAAGCATGATATGTTTGGATGAATATGGAATATTTTGGTAGTTACCCACACTTTATTTCTTCATTTATTTTTGATAAGACCCACATACAAGTAAACCATTGGTTATTCTGTTGATTCAACTCAAAATACTCTATATTTAATTCAATATTATTACACTTCAAATGGGCATCAACAAATGAAAATGTCAAAAACGTCAGATGGTTATTTCTTGGAATAAAAAAACAACGATGGTACGAAATGAAATCGTCCAAAACTCAATGGTACGAGATAGAATTTCTCTTTTAAATTTTAAGTAATGGTCCTATTTTGTTAATATTTACATTTATTGTAATAAATTCTTTAATTTTGGTATGTTATATGGTGTTTACTATGTTAATATCACCTTACCAAAATTTGATTAAATATGATACATTGATTGTTTTGACTTTTATTGCTATTTTATTTTTAAAAATTAAAATTGACATGGGTAATTATGTAATATCATAGGGGAACACCATTGCTCCCCCTTGGCTTATATAATAGAGATTAAAAGCAAGGCCACCCAATATTACTCAGTTTTGATGAAAGTTACACTGTATTAAGAAGTTTTTGTTTCCTAGAATTACCAAAACTTATATGAATGAGAACCACTGCATATTACATGTAGTAGTAGAAACTATGTAAATCATAACGATACATTGATACAACACTATCATGAAAGTACATAATGAAAAACTAATGAGGAATTACATATAGAAGCTAAACTGTTAATATTATGCTCATGGAGCATCGTTCGACATCAAATTTTACTTACAGCTCAGAAATGTGATTTCAGATACTATAACTTCAGAAGATTTTATCTTCACTAAAATTTCTGAATGTACAACCGTCTGTATTACAGTAACCCCATAAATTTTGGTAGGGTGGTACACAGATCCAGTTCATTTGTTGCAGGCATTTATTTAAAGAAATTTCGGAACCCATCAAATAGTCTGAGAGCTTTGAGTTCACCAGATCTTATGTCTCTTAATCGTCTCCTTAGTATCTACAATGACATGCAATTTTAGGTAAAGTCAGATGAATCCGTAACCTGGAGGGGTACATACTTACAAAAWACAAAGAATAGGAAAGGGGGAAAGCTATGAGAATATATGATACTTGGACTCAGCAACTCATGTTCAATACAGTTACTTGAGTACCTGTCTAAATGTCCAATAATCAGCTCTATCGTTTATTTAAAAAAGTTCCATATACGTCGTCCAAAGTCTTAGACTATAATCATGTTTAGATATCAAGGATCTAGAGAAGTAAATGAAGAGTACAACTCCAAGTTTACCTAGACTAAAATGAAGCACATCAATTGCAGCAGGAGAGATGAGAGGAGACAAAAGACTAGAAACGTGAATTTCGTGTTCGTGGTAGAATGAATATTTCTGTTTTCATTTTACTCAGTTTGTTACTCTATTTACAATATTGCCATTTGATATGTTTCTTTTTTATATCAAGGGGAAAGATTTGGGGTTTTCCCTAGACTGAAATGAAGCACTTGAAGCGAAACTAAATAAGATGAGATTTCATACATATTGGGAGCGATACAAGATTCTTCTCTCACTGTTACACAAGTCCACAGCTAGTTGCTTCAGGAACAAGCTTCGGTTGAGTTGCTTCGGTGAGGTCACATCCAAATCCATTGATCCACTTGCCTGCCAAAGGAGAAAAGTCATGACATGAGAATCAGCAAATCATATATAGTGCTAACTTTGTTGAACACACTGGTCTCTCTTTCTTTGCTAGTGACATTAGCATCCTTGTGTCCCAAATTTAACTCAACATATGCGTTTTGCATGGAGAAAAAAGACCATGAACCAATACAGTTCCAATTTAGTTTTGATTTCTTATGTAGCCGACCCCACTTATGGGACTAAGACTTTAATTGATTGGGTGATGTATTTTTTGGAGCAGAGAGACAAGATGTTAATTAAAATTTAAGGGATAGATGAAGTACTTCTTTGACCACTTCAGTACAGCGTTTTTACCTGCAAGAATTTGGAATATTTTGCAATACTTGCTTCACAGCTATCTAAAATAAATAGAAAGGCTTGCTCGTCGATTTCAGGGTATCTAAGATTCTTCTTGGACTCGGTTTTAGTTGATGCTGCAGCAGCCATCTGATTGAAAATATAAAATATTAGCCAAAAAAATTAAAAACCCACTCGTTTCACCGGCAAACAACCTAGGTAATCATATCAGCAGCTAAAGAAGTCAAGCAGTACCTGATCAAATTGACCTAGCATGCTTGGTGGGCTGACTGCCAAGTAAGCATATGCCATCATCTCTACKGGCCAACCAGTCACTTGCAAAGGAAAGCACTGAGACCTATAAAAGAAAGTTTCAGTCAGTTGTCAAACTACTGCAAATAGAAACATAAAGCTCACAAATCAGACAAAAGGGGTGGGAAGACGAAAAATATTAACAGATAACAATAGTTTTAATCCCACTCCACCTTCCAGATTCCGTAAACCTTCATCACTTGTCAAATTTTGGCTTTCATTAAAGCAATTAATAAAGATTTATGCTTACCCCGATAAGCCATATTTCTTCAGAGCTTCCAACTTCTCTTTGTAGCATTTGTCAGATTTCTTKAGTGACAATGACAACTCAACCGAATCAGAAGGATTGGTTCCTTCCTTTGGAACAAAACCATAGGACAGCAATAGCTCTCCATTAGACTTTTTTCCATATGATATGAATACCTGTTCAAAAGAAAAAAAAAAAAGAGACAATATTAGAGTTAAAAAATCCGATCCGCCAGTGAAATGTAAGACAAGAATGATTGTTGTATACAAATCGTGCACTTGAAACAAGAATAATTGCATCTTTATAATAAGTTCATTCATCCCCAATATTTCGGTTAAGAACATCCAAACAGGGAAAATTTTCCTTGCAGACATTTACGATTGGTGGCTCAGACAGAGAGCATCTGCAATTGGGATCTTGTGCAACCATAACATAGTTTAAGTATAGTTACATTCTACAAGATAACTACAAGAGAAGCATATTATTATATAGGTCAAAATTAGGCATTTAAAAAGAAAAGTTAAAGATGGGCCAACAGAGATGTTCATGCTGTGGCCTTTGGAAACACCTTGAGGAGTTGAGGGATAGAAATCAGAGCAATTTTAGAGTTTTAGACTTAAATTTTAGATAAGGTGGGAAAAACTGGCACCGGTAAGGAAAAAGGAAGTTGGGATTAGAGAGGGAGGGGTAGCCAAGGAAGTTCGGGTGGTTCAAAGGGATAAAGGAAAATGTGTATTATCGATAGAAGTTAATGCAGGAAATAGATTCTTATGCACAACCACAAGAGAGAGTTCTTGATACATGAAACTGATGCCAACTTTTGGGATAAGGCATGGTGGTGGTGGTGGACTGTGGGTTTAATAAATATTTACTAAATGCACGGCCAAATATCTTATCAGGTTTTAATGTGGTGCATCTATAATATTAAGCAAATACTCCAAATATCATTATACCATAGTGCAATATCCTGAAATGTTAAAATCGCTTCAATTTACCTGCTCACCTGGCTGGTATGGCCGGTCAGTTGTGAAAACAATCCCTCAGAAGACTTGTCATAATCCAAATATGTTTCCACCTAGGAAAAAATAATGAAATATCATAAAATATGTCAGCAAACCAAACTAAATCATTTCTTTCCCAGGAACTTCTGTCTCTAGCCAGGAAAAAGAAATTAAGCTATTTCACATGAGATAATGTACCTCACAACTGTGATTTAGCATATCTGCCCATGGTACCAATGCTATCTTACCATTCATTGAAGGTAACCTTACCTGCATTACCAGAAAAATAAGGCATAGGTAGAAATTCAATAAAAAATGCAATAGAAATAATTATACGAAGTACATCTTTTACTACCACAAGTAAGAAGCCCACTTATATAATTATGCATATATAAAAACAAGAAAGGAATATCATACAACAATCTATACAGTGTAATACACTAACATAATCTGATATGCAGACATATTCAGAGATTGCAAATGTCTTACTGGCTGAATGTGTATTTTTGGAGATCAATACATCAATATAGCTACTTCCTCTGTTTTCCAATACATGCAACAAAGGGGAATATTTGTGAGATATAAAAAGTTCATTTGCTGCAAGTATAGAAAGACGGAGGAAGTATCAAGAATTCATTGTTATTCTATAACTTTGTACACTTCTCCTTTTAAGTCCATCATATCAACAGGATATGTCCAAATTTAGTAGTTTATCTAGTACACGTCTACGAGTAAACATTCAACTAGGCAGCTCTTTAAGTTCAGCTTATTAATCTGGATGGTCCATTTTTTTAAGTTCAAACCAACACAATAATCAATCATGTTACTATACAAAAAAAGGCTTTCTTTACTAGTATCATCGATATTCAATTATGAAACAAGGTAAAAGCTACTCACTCAATGGTTTATTTACTTTGTAAAATCATATTTCAGATAGAGCTTCCAACTAATTAATCTGTCAGACAAAGCCTTAATCTTCATAAATGGGGTCAACTAAATGAACTAAAAGTGATTATTCCGTTGTAGTCATCCTCAAATATCTTCCTCCACTATCCCCTACGAAAAAAAAAAAAAAAAAAAAAAAAAAAAAAAAAAAAAAAAAAAAAAATGTTCACATTAAAATTCATTGTCATACTCTTTCCTTGCAACTGATCAATACAATATATGAATCAATATTCATACTTCCTTCATTTCTTTAATAGCAACAAATGAAATGACACAAAGAAAATGAAGTATTTGAGGCAATTGGGATAATTCTTGGGTTAGAGACAATATCATCAATCATCACAGATGGGCAGGTGTGTAGTGTTTCTTTCAACTAAATTTTTATCAACTGCATGCTGCATGTTTCACTGCCAGTAATGAGCACCTACATCAAATTTTAATGTCATGATTGGAATTGTTATATTTGAAACTTTCTTCTTGTAGTTGAAAGGATAAATTCAGTTGGCAATTTTACACTCAAAATTAAAGCTTATTTGGTTCTTCAACCATTTCAACCTTCTATGGAAGACATAAAGCTATACCCCTATAGGTCTACAAGGCATTGAATTCAAGAAAWTAGAATTAGTTGGTTACTTGGTTTATGGACTCCATAATGATGATAATAACCTTGATAAAACATGGATATGGACAGACAATTGCACTCTCTTTCTCTCCACCAGTAAGCAACCTTCTCTTGTCAGACCTCTCATGGGTAGTTGTTTGCAAACAAAGCTTAAGATATACTATAATACTTTTTGGGTAACTAAACAATGCTTATTCCTAAGATTAAACCTCCCTGAAGATTGTTTATTTACTTAAACATATAACTTCCATGTGAAATATATTATATAGATTCAAACAAAGCCTTGCTCTCAGTTGTCCTCACCAGACCTCCAAATAATTATAATCATCAAATGAAAAATTGAGTACATTGTCAATTTTGGAAAGATAAAAATACTACAGATAGTCGACATACCAATCGTGAAAAAAGGATGCCAAATGACCATCTAAATGTTTCCATGTTGAAAACCTGCAGAAACAAATGCACATGAAACCAAAGGAACCAAATAGAAAACTACATAGTCAAAAGGATAAATAGAAAGTTTAAGTTTCCAGAGAGCTCCATAGTATGACTCAGAGAATCATATTCATATATGAGCCAATAGAGCTTTCTATGACACAGTTCAGTGATTATGCTACGCTAAACAATCATCTATCATAATCACATGTACATCCCATTTTATTATAAGTGACTTAAATTTTATTCAACACCTTGCTCAAAAAGTATCTGTTTCAAAGTGAAAAGAGAAGGCGAGGAGTGCAAACTAGGAACTTAAGATTGGACTCTAAAAGTTTATGGACATCGAGAGCTATTTATTAAGAACAAATTTTCTTACATAATAGGACCCAAAAAAATCTAAAATGCCATTTTAAAAAGCAGATAAAGTCATGATCATAATATGTACACCAAATGGCCCAAATTGCCGCATCAACTATAGCCATATGGGGTAATATACAAATTATCTATAAAAACTGATGTACATACATCTTCAGGGAATAAATCAGGATGTTTAGAGAATATCCTGAGCTTTAAATCATTGTATCTGCACAAGTGAGAAATAACAGTCCATCATTAATAAATGCTTGTTACCCTTTCAAAGCAAAACTGCCATAGCCAAAAAAATAAGACTGATCAATAGACAAGAACTAAGCCTTACGTTCCAATAACATCATTACTCCTTTCAATTGCTCTTTCTCTTATCTGCGACGCTTCCAAATATCTGTCCAGCTCTGATCGTGTCCTGAAATGACATAGAGAATCTGTAGGGGAAGACATTGAGAGTACACCCTTTCTACCAACTATTTTAGAAATAAGGAACTATAAAAATCCAACATGTGCCTGCAAGTAAAGAACAACATACCAGTACAGAAGTGAATAGGGCTGCCGAGGCAAGGCTGAGATATAATTGCTCCATCGTGATGATTTCATCAGACTTGCTTCACTTATTAAGTAAGTTGCAATCAGTGGCCAGTCAGGAACAGAATATTGTTTCAATACATTACCAACCTCAGGACGGCTCCACTCCTAATATACAAACAAGAGATTACTTCATGGTGATAAAGGTTAAAGGAAGTGTCATGCTAGCTATACTACTCCAGTGATAAAAACCATGACTTAGGTAAAGTGACTCAARAAGACAAGATACAAGGTAAAGACTATTAGGATCTATAAGAGTTTGAGACGCATGGATATTTCCAGACTCAAATGCTCAATACGATTCAAAAAAAAAAAAAAAATCCTTCTTTCTTTTAAGTGCATGATAGGGGTATATTAAAACAGTCCTTTCCAATGCTAAGTTGCTGACATCTCTAAAACAGCACCAAAAAATAATAATCCGTATGCTAGTAGAAAGGGTGGTCATAATCCAAATTTAAACTCTCCGGTGAATCAAAAGCCAAACCCAATTAGTTGCCTTGTTAGGAACAAAAGGGGAAATTTGACAGGGAATATACACACATGTCCGAGTAAGTGTCAAGGTGGCTCCTGCTAACAAACATCTCCGGAAGTATGTCACAAACTTAATGGACTTAGCTTTTACAACTATAAGAAGGCTTAACCCTTAAACGGATCGTTGGACGAACCACAGCATATCTCTAGAGTATCTACATGAGTAACCCATAAATATTTTCGGATTTGATTTCATACTCAAAAGAATTTTCCTTTAGTTACATTCTCGACCTATCATCTACTCATTATCCCAACGTCAACTTTTATAATGAACAATCGAGTAATTGGATTTGGCAATCTTCTCAATCCAGTCCACAACTAAAGGCATCAGTCCGACATCAGACCATGGTTGTCAAGCCCTAGCCATCTCTAAGAGAGACCACTCATCCAACTTTATCCCCGATAACACGATTAACATTTTATCCGCAATAGGTATCTCACACCACCTTTGATCACCATAAATTCCAACATCATCATCACCACATATTCTATCTAATCCATCAAAATTTTCCACTAATTCACATTAACAGTTGCACTGAATTCAAGCTAATTATATAACAATCAAAAATCAACCCACTAAACATACAAAATATTACTAAAATCAAAACCATCATACTTCGTATTAAGGCTCAAATTCATTAAAAAGAGATACCACAATCGATTAATCAACACAAAATAGAAAGAAAAGAATGAATACCGACAGCAGTAATGACAAGAGAAGGAGGAACAAAGAGAAGCTTCTCTCTTTGCGAATATTTGTGTTAGCAACAAGACTCTCTCACCACTTCACTCTCTCAATCCTCATCTTCTGAGGGAGCCCAGACCCATACAGCAACTCTGCAGCGCTTCGGCGGTTTCGACCGAATCGGCTTCGCAGCCCACGGAATTTTATCGAATGATGCAACCTTAGCAGAATCTGCAGTAGAAATTGAGCACGAATTGGGGTGTTCTGGTGTGTGAGCAATGGGTTTGGAAATTGAACAAAATGATGAGGTGTTGTGGTGGTTGGAGAGATGAATGAAGGGAAAAGTGAGGAGTGAAAACAGTGGTTGTTGACGATGCTTCTGCATTGATGTGGCAATTAGCATTTGGCAAAGATTGTGGAGTGAGTGGGTCAGAGAAAGGCTTATCTGCTGAGAGTGTAAATGTTTTGTAATCTCCTACTAAAGTTAGGAGTTGAGCCCGCGAAAACTGACCCAACATGATATATAGACCTGAACTTAACCTGAAATAACAGGTGGATTGGAATTTTCCACCCCGTTTATGTAAATAGGTCAATTGAACACAATCTGAATATATACGGGTAGGTTAAGGTTGGATTTTCAACTTCAGAATAGTTTTGTAATCTCTGACTCCCTCCTCCATAGAAAAAAACTTTCGATAACACTTTCCAATGTAAAACAAGGTAATGTGGGTTAGGTAAGATATTAGTGCACTGGTCCAAAAAAATGTAGTACAATTATAGTTTAGATTGAATATTAGTAATTGTGGGTTAGGTCCAATTCCTAAAAGAGTAGCTATATTATCAAATTATCATAATAATCACAAAATAAAACCTCAAGTACCTAAAAGAGCTAGCTATATCAGAGTAATTATGTTAGAGTTAAATCTGCAATAAACCGTTGTATTTGTGAAATTAAATTTTCATTTGTTGATTTTTTTTTGTAGTATCAAACCCGATTCATGCATATGGGGACGATACGATTAAAATTGTAAGATTGTATTGCTGTAAGGGAGTCTAGAATTCACAATCAGTGTGCAAAGCTACAAATTGGATCAAGTTTCAAATTAGATCAGAATGTTTAAACTGTAGTAAATTGTAATAATATTTAATAGACATATGATATGTGCTAGTGTTTCATTTAAAAGTCTCGAGTAAGACTTTTATTGTTTTCGTTAGCTTTTACTTCAACTTATAATTCATAACCTTAACTTCTGGAACTTTTTTCTTCTATTGTAGTTTAGAACAATTATTGTAATGCTTGGAAAAAATATTACTCTTCGTTTCTTGCTCTTACGGTTTTTTCATGCGACCTAGGTTCAAGTAGAGGTTTCTTTACTTTCTTCGATTGGAGTAGGGTTTCAGTTTCTAATATTCTTTTGTTACGTTTGTTCACGAATTCTGTGGTGTTTTTGGTGCTTGGTGATGGAAAAATTGCAGATAAGTTGAGCGCTTGCTATGACTGAAGAGGAGGAAAGTTATCGTTTGTGATGACAATGAGAAGTTGAAGTGGTGAAAGAACAATTACAATGTGCTTGGCAGGGAAGATCCCAACGAGATCCCTTCAGTATGGATCGCTCAAGAATGCCCTACGAATGCATGGCGTGCTGGTAAGGGTCTGATTGTGCGAGAGATAGATAATAATGTCCTTATTTTCAATTTTCTCTAAGTTGGATAAACAGTGTGATGAGGGTGGACTTGGGCTTCGAGGATCACCAATTCTGCTCAGGACGATTGAGGATGGTGAACAACCATCTGATTTAGAGTTTACGAAGGTGCGTTTTGGGTTAGGGCGTGCGATGTTCCGCTAACAAAACGTACATCGTCTATGGCGCGATTATTAGCAATGAGCATGGGAGATTTTTGTTGAAGTTGATGCCAGGACCCAACGGTTGGACAAATTCTTACGATTTTGGGTGGATCTCGATGTCAATAACCCTTAACGCTGGACGAAATAGCAGCCACACCAGGAGGTAATAAGTTGTTAAATTTTCGTATGAGCGATTAATGGATTTCTGTCATGTTTGCGGTTGTTGGGGCATGTAATGCAACAATGCTCTAAGTATGATGCTCAATCCTTCGTCTGAGATGCCGTATGGAAACTCGATGAAAGCCTCGCCTATACGGGGTAGAATTCCAGAGTCAAAGTTGAAGAGGAGACTCGTAAATGGCACTGAATTAAAGGACTCCTAAAAGCATCTCGAGCAAGGCCAAACTGAACTTTGACCAGTGGGGACACCAGGGCTTACTAGAAGGAGATCCGTTGGCTGAGAAAGACGGATGGAGGGTACGCGGGTCATTAGTAGGCTGACACTAACTATGGAGGAGGAGTAATTTTAGGGGTGATGGGGCTTTGTTTCTCTAAGCGTGGGCGAATTGAAGGGCATCATATTCAGGAGCATTCTCTACAATAATGAAGGACGATCATTTACTGGGCTTAAGCCTTCTTATGAGGCGTAGTGCTGACTATACATAGAGAGAGGGCTTGTTGTTCGGATATGCAAGTAGAGGGTGAAGGCAACCAGAATGCCCTTGAGGGTCCATGAGAATACTCTCTTGGAATTGTCAGGGTTTGGCCAACTCTGACACTATTAATGCTCTCCGAGACTATTGTTGGAGAGAAAGGCCAAACATAGTTTTGTATATGAAACTATGGGGATGATAGAGATGACAAGAAAA
>SNQN01001552.1:0-15409 GCA_008642245.1 Bassia scoparia | reverse complement strand
ACCAGAATGCCCTTGAGGTCATGAGATATACTCTTGGAATTGTCAGGGTTTGTGCCAACTCTGACACTATTAATGCTCTCCGAGACTATTGTTGGAGAGAAAGGCCAAACATAGTTGTTTGTAATGAAACTATAGTGGATGATTAGGAGATTGGAACAATGGTAAATAAGAAAGTGTGGTTTGTTAATGGAGTTTGTTTTAAGTATGTTTGGGCTTTCGAGGTGGAGTGGGGTTTTGGTGAGAGATGTGAATGTTAGGTGGTATCGTATTCGCACACACCATTTTAGGCCAAACGTACTAGATGCTCATAAGGAAATACTTCTTTGGCAAGCGGTTGGGATTATGGATGTATGTGTGGGCCAATTCCAATCAAAAACACTATTGACATTGGGAATTAATGAAGACACTGCTAATAGAAACATATCCCTAGTGAGTTGTTTTTTGGAGACAGGAATCTAATGATGATTACTTACTAAGGTCCATCAAAGGAGGGGTTGGGGCTCGGAGATTTGCAAAACGCATGGAGAATTTCGGGGAAGTTGTGGACTGTGTGGATTGAGGGACTTGGGTTTCAAAGGAGGCCCCTTTTACTTGGAAGCGGGGTAAGTAACACAACTGAGACGACCATCGGGAGAGATTGGATAGATTTTTAGCCTCGTTTCGTTGGTGTGCTCAATTTGAAGGCCACAATGTTCAACATCTTCCCCTACATAACTCGATCATTGTCACATCTGTTGAAGAAGACAGTATGCCTAGGAGAAATGATAGGGTTCGATTGAAGAAATCTCGAATCCCTCTGGTTAGCAAGTGAGGATTTGGAAAACGGTAAGGTTCGTTTTGAAGCTGTGAGTCGAGGGTGACAATAATTCAGCAGTGGGTCGAATTTGAGGGCCACATCTATCATAACTCATATATCATTATGGGCGGATATACCCTTTTGGCAGTATTAAGAAGAGGATTAAAGAAGCGGAAAAAATTTAAAACATTTGCAAAGTCGTGCTGTTGATGCGAATGTGATAGCTCAAGTCGAGGACGACATCGGTGAACAAACTAAATGGATTTTGCGTAGGCTTTAATGAGTCCTACTGGCCATATTCAGGCAAAGGCTAATGAGTTTCGAGATGGCGGAGATAACGAAATATGAGCTACTTTTCACCATAAAGGCTAGCTCTGAGGAAGAAGCGTAATCTTATCATGGTTATTTAATGGTGAATAATGAGTGGAGAATGGAGCGGGTTGATTTGGAGACTATTGCTTCTCAATATTTTTATAAGACTCTTTTCGAGTCTATGGCTGGAAGAGAATTACATGCTGCGACAATTTGGAATTAATAGGTTGTTACTAAAGGAGCATGAATGAAGCCTTAAATATGGAACCCACGCATGAGGAAAATTAGGCTGCGCTCTTTCAAATGCACCCCACATGCTCGCGGACAAGAAAGGGGTGGTGATGCCAAACGGTATGCAGCCTTGTTCTTGTCAAAATTTCTGGCTTTATAAAAATGTGGCACTGGATATTGTCTCGTACATTAAGTCATTGGTAGAGAGGAAGATGAGATCTTGAAACTGTGAATAAAACGTGTATTACTCTACATTCCAAATGCCAGAGCCTAAACATATGCAGAGTTTTGACCATTAGTTTATGCACGTCTTATATAAAATCATCTCTTGAAAACTCTAGCTAATAAATTGAAGCCTTTTCTAAAATGAGTTGATTTCCCCAACCCAAAGTGCTTTTGTCCCAAAGCGATTCATAACGATAATGCTTCCTGGTTGGCTTGAATAAATTTTCACCATATGAAGCAGTGCCTGGATAGGATGGAGGGTCTATTGCGTTGAAGCTGGACATGAGCACAAGCGTATAGGGTGGAGTGGGATTTTCTCCTTTCATTGTGATTGAGGAAAATGCGGTGTTTAATGAGACAGTGGATTCAGACGAGTATTCAATGACTGTTTGGGTTAGTGTTTCTTTTGCTATCAATCTCAATGGTGTTCTTACGGATTACTTCAAGCCAGGAAGGGTCTGCGCCAGGGCTGATCCAATTTCACCTTATCTCTTTCTCATTTGTGTCGGAAGCTTTTTCCACACTCCTCTCAAAAGCAGCTTCGTAATCGGTACCTATTCATAGGGGTTAAAGTTTGTAGAAATGCCCCGAAAATTTCCCACTTATTCTTTGCAGACGATAGTCTTCTTGTTTGCTAAAAGCCACCTTGGATGTGGCTCATATAGATGCCTCTGAGATAGCTGAATATAATTCAGAGGATGTGTATGAGCGATGCATCAGGCCAAAAAGTCTAATCTTTAAAATCTTCTGAAAGGTGGAGTGTATTTAGCGAATGGCTTGTCCTCTTGAGCGGAAGATGGATAAATTATTGAAGCTATCTAAGTGCGTACGATGTCAATGAAGGTCCCGAACAATGAGACAATAATAGATGAAGAAAGTATGGCCTATGTACTGCCGTTCATTGAATCCAAATAACACTATTATTGGGATAGATTCAATAGAAGTCTATTTTTCTTAGTCTCTAAGAATGATGGAAACCAAAACAGCGCATATGGAAGAGAATCAGTTGGAAGGAAAAACATTGCTTTCATACACCCACGGATGGAATTAAGAGATCAAGTTTCTCTATAATTAAGGTTTGTAGTGATACTCATATCGTTATCCCAACTTAATGATGAGTATATTCCAAGATCCATCGGGACTCTTTATTGGATGAAATGCACTGCCACATGCATATTTTCTAGTGCGATTGGCATCCAAGGATACTGAGAACGGAAAATGCATTGGAAATCATGAGGATTCTATGTGATATGCCGAAGTTGTTCTGAGCAGGACCTGCTTAATTTAGGAGTACTTGAACAGTTTGTGTTTTAAATTGCCGGCTCTCCTGAGCTTAAATCAATATACTTTTGCTGTTTACTACCCGACTGAATAATTATAGTAAAGTGCTATTGACTACTAAGATAGAAAATGACAAGCTAGAATATGTACTAAGCAACTATATAATAATTTCCTGATAAGCTCGACTAGGTCAGGCTTAGCGACCGCGAGTTAACTCTATGGAGAGAACCATTGGGGTTCGAAATACGTTATTTTAATGGAACAGCAGGGCTGAGTGAATCTTAGTTCGCTATTTACAGGAAATGGAGTTGTTCGTGGTGTATCTGGTCTGATATGGGATGGTGAAGGGACGCCGTCACCCCATATATATCCCTCTACTCCCCCCACATTATCGAAGTAGAATGTTGGCTGTCCTCGTCATGAAGGTTAGTTTGACGCTATTGAACTTTATCTCTCTTATCATTGTTGTAGTTGGTTTTTCTTAGGCCATCAGCTCTCATTGGGTTGACGGAGTGAGGCAGAGAATAGACAAGGAGACACAATGCTCCTTCTGCCATTCCCTACATCTCCGTTTTGATGTCTGTGCTTGGATCATATGCACGCACTATTGGGCCCTTTAGTGTATTATCGGAGCATTATTAGAGTTCACTCAAAACAGGGTTTACTTTGGTTCTATTATGGAGTCCATTGAATCGATTAACTTTACATTAGTAGATGTCGTTTTTTCTTTTAACTGCTTCCTCCTTGAAGAGAAGAGGTTTCTAGTGTTCTCTTAAAAGACTTATATGAAAATGTACGCCGAGAGAGTCCCCGCTGAAACTTATTCATAAACACTCCTTATTTAGTGTAGTGATTGATGTAAGGGTAGAAATCTCACTCAAACCTAGCAGTGCATGCAGGACTTGCAATCATCAAAATAAATGGACCTTATTTATTTTGTTTTGCACTATTCTGACTTATTTTATTATATTATAATATTTCAATTAGCTCCCTCTGGTTGGGTGTTTTGAGGTGCTAGACCCGCCAATTAATTTTTTAGGTTTTCAATCATATATTGTTGGTTGGCCCACGGGGAAGGGTTTGTGGAGAGAAAGCCTGCTTGAATTCATTCTCTATGACTATTGTGATTAGTTAGCTGACGTTAACAAAATAATTGGGTGAATGTGCAGTGGCTTATGTGGAATTCCTGACAACTCAGGATGTTTCCCTCATGGAATGAGTGAATGGTGATAATGTGAGGTCTACTCTTAGTAAGAGGTAATGGAGGTCTCACGAATGATTTTGTACCTTGCTACAGGACTGCTTGGGATTTGCCGAAAACAAACGCTGTCCAATAGAGAAGTGCTTGACTTTTGATGCGATTCAGCTGGGATCCAGGCTGGATATTTTGGACAGTCGTGGTTAGGTTAATGAGTGGAAAATTATAACTTCCAAAACAGTGGAGACCCAGAGTAAATCTCTTCTTTGTAAATAGAGCGGTTCATCTTTGAAACATCAGAAATGGGTGAAGCGAGAGTGTTGGGTCGTGTTAAGTCTAGATGTTCTCTTCAATAAGATCCGCGAAATAATAGGTGTGTTTGTGTAAGTGAAGCTGTGTTGCAGATCATCATCCGAGAAGTATCAATATTGTTTGTGCGAGCGGTACAACGTAGTTACGACCATATTATGAAGCCAGAGATCTAGAGGCAAAGCTGGTCTTTATAGCAAGCTAACCTATGAAAAGGTCTCATGCTTGCTAGTGAGTAAGTATTAACCACAAAATACACCAAGCATTCATTTTAGAAGGTGATGTCTGCAAGTGATGGTATCTGACCCAACCAGATTCATAAGATGAGATTAGTTAAGAAGGGAAAGCTTTCACCAATTTAATCCAACTTTCATTAATTAGCAACGACAAATGTAATGTTGTTTAATACCTATTTTAATAGAACTTATCGTTCTCACTGTTATAGCTGTAGACGAGGAAACGGGAAGTCATTAATATGTAGCGCTCTGTTTGTTCCTCGACGAAACTTGCCGGTTAATTGGAGGAAAGATGAATGAAATCATCATATTGTCGATCACCGCCAATGCAATAAATATTACATCCAAAAACAGCATTTAGCACAATCAATAATTCAGTTTGTGACTGTAATGGGCCTGATATCATGAGATGATTGTCAATGTCTCCCATTATTAATATCCTTCAAATAGAGCAAAAAATAAGAATGATTACGAATGAAATTGGCGGATCTTGGTGAGAATAAATGTGTACATGTCTATATAAAAAACTGAGAAATAACAAATATTAGAAAGAGAAAATAGTTAGTATATAAACTACAACTTTGACTGAATGAGTATTTTGTAAGTATCATACGCTTACATTAAAATATGAGAGAAACTAGTTGGAAACTTGTATTATATTCGTAAGAGATCGAAAGCGAGTGTGAAATACTGCATACAGACGGCGTAAGAAGAAAGGAAGCCGTATACTATTCATTAATGAACTCGTCTTAACATGGACAGACCTGACTCACTACACACTCACTAAAATTAAAGCAAGGTGATAGACAGTTCGCGGGCTATACATACACTCACCGACTTATTCTAGCTAAATGGGTCTGAGAACTGAATACGACCACTTGACCTTATATATGATATAAATGAGTTAAAGCTTGAGAGAGTTCAAGAGTTTAGTAGATACCTGAAAATAACCTGCGTAAGCGTTGTTTTAACTATGTAAAAGGCTACGTATTTTTAAACTACTCTGTTTTCGAAACATATCTCTCTTTTCAACCTAATATATTCCCTATTATTTATTTAATTATATCATTATATATGTACTTCTTAATCACAACTAAATTAATTTTCTGTATCGTTTTTAAAATACTCGTTGTTATATTTAACTGGCTACAGTGTGAGATTTTTGTACTCTGACTAAGATCTTCTAATATTTCCAGCAAGGCGTATGCCATTGTTTAAGTCATTATATCACCTCTTATAGTTTTAGTTCTTCTCTAGTACCTTTGCCGTTGAACACATTTCAGTTTCAGTCACCCTTAATTTTAAACCCTAATACTATCATTAGCTCCTAAGCTAAAGAGGATAATAAGTCACATTCTTTGAGTAAAGTTTTGTGTGCTACATATCTGATAATCACAAGATGCACTCAGACACGATTGTCATAGATGCTCTTAAGCATTAACGGTACACAAGAAACCGGATAACAGAGAGAGCCGGGAAATAGATGATTAATATATAGAAGGAATGAACCAGCAGAATTGGAATTATCAAAAAAATTTGGATCTGGATCGAACTTGAGAAAGTCAAGGTCCAACCTGGACGGACTGTTAGTCCTATTTTATATATATATTACTCCTCCATCCCATAATATTATGCATTCCCTTTCAATTCGGATTTTTATGCACAAGGAATTAAATATATATACCCATTACTATATATGGAATAATTGGATAGAGAGATAGTTGGTACCTAATTACTAAAATGATTATATGACAAAAATAAGGGTAAAGTGAGGAAAAATGAGTAGAGAAGACAGACACCAAATAAAATAAAGTTGTGAAAGTTTTCATGGGATCACATGCTTGAATGGAAATGTATGCAAGAAATGAGACATCCATTAGGAAAATGATTAGCAGTAATTTAGAACAGAGAGGAGTACATAGAAAATACTTAGAGGTGATATGGTCGGGTCGAGTTTGGTCGAGCTTGAGTTTGGACCTAATTTGTTGCCTAAATCCCGAAATATTAAAGCGCGCCATTTTCGAGTCAGCCTAAAAAATTGACTAAACATGCACAAAAAAATGACGACCAAAGCCGCCAAAATTTGAAAAAATCGAGCCAAACCTGATTTCAGGCGAAAATTCATTGCTTAAACCCGCAAATTTTGGTCGGCTAGGTTTGATAACCCCTCTAGAAATACTACCTTTCCAACTCAACAACAATATTTATTCAAAAAGGTTTTGCAAACAACTTGTCAAGTCTCAAATCCTAAATCAACAACTAACAAAATGTTATACAATCTGAGGAGATATTTTCACTCTCTTATGAATGATCCTAACTCCCTGAGGTTAGGTCCTACTACATCACGTTCTCAAACTCTGTTGCTCTCCTACTTATAGTTCTTTGTCAGAAACGGAGCATCAAAGATTAACCCCTGACGCCAAGGAATAGACTTTATCATAGCAAGAGAATTAATCGCGCTCCGGACTTCCTGTTCATGTTTAAAAAAAATGTCGATTGACAAGCGTATATTATGACTGGACCAGATGTTAGTGTCGTATAATACTTACATTTTAACCCCTCACCCTATCATGACCCGCTGGTTACTTGATAACCGATCCCTACAAACTTCACTACCATTTCTTTCTCACTAACATTCATTTAGGGGGCCGATCTTATCACCTCTCAATCCTTCCTTTCTTTGACTTATCTCTCTCTTCCTTCTTATTCACTTTCACACATAAAGTCGATCAAAAACTCTCTTATCCACCCACGTTTGCATTAAAGCCTTGTCTTCTTCTCTTTTTTCCTATTCAAGATTCTTCTCCATGGACGTCACGTGTCAGAGAAGTACTTAATATAGCTATCCTATGTCATTGAAGGATGTGCTATATTATTCCCTGTTGATGTGCGATGTGTGAGTGGTGAATATAGAGGAAGTGTTGGTGAAGAAAACGGAGTGGATTGAAAGTGTCTCAATCACTCCGAAACAATCCTAAGACCTGAGACAGATGCCGTTCTACTGAACGAAGCGTGTGCATCTAACCCAATTTGAACACGTTTGGTATGAGCTTACACCACAATTTTTCCAGATGAATTAATGGAGAGGAATGATTATTACTGAGCGATTTAGGTTGTAGTGTGATTAGATGGGGTTGTAAATGCCATCCAGTAATTGTGAGGAAAGCCACATTGATCGCAAATATGTAGTGTGAGGGTTCCTATATGGTTTTACTTGGTGCTCGTTTAGTAGTTATTGGTGAGTATACACATTTTTGGTTGTCTATGTGAAACACGTACGAATTATTGTTTTGGCATGTACTCCCTCTTGTGTGCCCACTGAATCATCTCGTGCGTGGCGAGGCCAACCATTTCACTACTTAACACAACGTTTGCCAAATGCGAGATAACTTACAATCACGAAAATTAGTATCAATTGTGATTATACATGAAATGTAGAAGTAATTATTAATAGATAGTTGGATATTTTAAAACAACATACTATGTTAATACGATTCTAAACAATACCTGGCAGACACGTTGATATATTCATTCTTATATATGACGAGAATTAAAAGATTCTCACATTAATGGAAATAGTGAGAACTATTCATTATCCATAAATTTAGGTGGAAACGAGGGGAGTAATTAGTTTAGGTTTCATACATTTACTATAATTTGTGTAATTCTTGGCTAAATGCTTAATGTGACTAGCGATATTCGTTGAACGAATGATTCACTACTACTAATCTAAGCAAGCCTAATAAACTACGAACGACTCTTTATGGCAACGTAATTTTCGTATCAGCAACGGTGATGTAGGCACGATTATGGATACCGTCTCTACGTGCGTCAGCATAGCATAACTCAACTATTAATTTGGCAAACGTAGGTTTAGTGCGACAACGGTACTTTCTGGACAACGTATTATGGACAAGCGTATTAGGTTCAATCTTTACCTAGATAACCCTATTCAATCACGGTTGCTCTGTTGAACTTTCTGCCATTTAGAATACCTAATGGTCATCAACAGTTGTCTTTTGAACGTTGCTCTCTAATCCCCTATTGCATGTGCTACCAACTAAGTTATAAAGCTATTATGCAACAGTTATCTTGAATCGCTGCCTTAGATCATTAGATGAAAACTAACTTATTAAAAAGGGCCGGCAAAGCTTCCCATTTATACAACATAGTTCATCGCTATTTTCATATCTCCTCTTTTTCATTATTCGTCTTCCTTTCCCTCTCAATCTTTCACTCGATCCCACACAAACTCTTTCAGATCCCATTTTGTAACCGGTGTATTGGTAATAAAAAAATGGAGTTTTGTTTGTCTTATTTATTTTTGTAGCAGTGATATTTGCCATACATATTTGCTATTTGAAAATCATAAATTCAAATTGATTCATCATGAAAATGATATAATATAGGTAGAATTAACTAACATACTTTTCATTCATTGTACCAAATAAGAATACGTATCTTTTTTTTTTGACACCGAAAACGCAACAGATTTCATTAATGTGAAAAACCAAACGACACTTCCAATCCAATTCATAGAAATAATTGACAAGTACGAATATACCTATCCAAAAACTACATAGCATACATCATGTTGTTCAATTTTTAAACAATAAAGTCGCTAAAAGATAACTCTTCATACCGCAACTTCGAAGCACAAATAACTATCTGTGATTCTGCGGCAAATTCAAAGTGCCGACATAATAATTGATGATCCGAAGTAATTGAAACTAACCATACTTGTCCAAGAGTCAATTGTCATAGTATTCAACCAACAAACTACGTGAAAAGCAGGTAACAGAACATACAGTTGTCTTTTGAACCGTTGCCTTAGATACCCTATTGCATGCAACGTGTTTAAAAGCTATTGCAACAGTTATCTTTGAATCGCTGCCTTAGATCATTAGATGAAAACTAACTTATAAAAAGGGGGCCGCAAAGCTTCCCATTTCAACAATAGTTCATCGCTATTTTCATATCTCCTCTTTTTCYTTATTCGTCTTCCTTTCCCTCTCAATCTTTKACTCGATCCCACACAAACTCTTTCAAGATCCCATTTTGTAAGCGGTGGTATTTGGTAATAAAAAAATGGAGTTTTGTTTGTCTTATTTATTTTGTTAGCAGTGATATTTGGCCATACATATTTGCTATTTGAAAATTCATAAATTCAAATTGGATTCATCATGAAAATGATATAATTAGGTAGAATTAACATAATTTTCATTTCATTGTCCAAAAGAGTACTTCATTTTTTTTTGACACYAAAACTAAACGATTTCATTAATGTGAAAAAACCAAACYACACTTACAATCCAATTCCATAGAAATTAATRGACAAGTACGAATATACCTATCCCAAAAACTACATACATCTTATGATTGTTCAAATTTTTGAAACAATAAATCCTTYAAGAAACTCTTCATCCGAACTTCCGAAGCAATACTATCTGTGAGTTCGCGCAAATTCGGCATAATAATTGATGTAGAAGTAATTGAATAACCATACTTGCAGAGTCAATCATATATCCCCAACAATCGAACTAAAGCGGTCGGACCTTCACAATCAAAGAAACCCATAACACAATACCTAAAACTCTTAACTCCAAGATTAAGAACTAGGAGGATACATGAACAAAAACAATAATCAAACAACATAAGGAGCCACCGCAAGGGGCAAATTTATTAAAAAAAACTAAAACCCAAGAGACGTAGTATTCAAATAACTATCACACGTAAGAGCCGCTCAATGCCGGCGAGAGAAAACAAAATAGTAAAACTACTCCCTCCAAACAAAAGTCACGAATCGYGTAGTATCCAAGTCTACGAWCCGTTCCAAAACTAGGAATAGACCAAACCCACTCACTACCTCCAGAATTGTGACTTGTGCAGGCCTGAGTCCAACCACCGATCTCCCGCAAAACGCGACAACAACCCAACACATCAATAGGTGATGAATATCTATATAACTCGAAGGGCGAACACAAACTAGGAGCCTAAGAAACACACAAAAAAAGGAAAAAAACACCCGCTCGCCGACGACCTTTTCAAACCTAGGGCAAGGTCGCCGGTGAGCCAAAGCCACCAAAAAACGAGAGAGGGAAGAAGGGTTTGAGGGATGTTGAGAGGGTTTTTGCTGGAGAGAGAATAGGGTTTTTTATTTTGTGTCGCCTCACTTAAGTTTTAAATGACATTACAATCTTAAGTTTTGTTGTACCAAAATGCTAAGAAGTTTAATAATCAAAAGTTTAATTACATAAACTAACAGTGATACGAAGCTCCAAAATACTAAGTTATTATTAAGKTATTACAAGGTAATTAAAGTTGTTTTCTTCTTGTTATTTACCTTCCTTTTCTTGGTCACATCATTGAGATCTCCTTGGGCTCATACTCCTTTTTCCCTGTCTCTATTGCCCTTCTTCTAAGAAGCCTTACTAGCAGATTTCTTCTCCTGAACTTTTTTCCTCTTTGGCAGTTAATAGCATTATGTCCTGGTTGCTTGCACTTTGAGCACCTAATAGTTACTGACCGTTTTTCCTTTCTCTGGTTCCCCTAGTTGTCTCTTTCTAATTCTTGTAGGTCTACCCACTTGAAAGGGAAGTTAGAGGTGCCCCATTCTYTGTGATCTGATAAAGGTGAAAATGGTGAGGTTTTATGTTGCTCTGTATTTGGCAACTGAGAAATACGCTGAGGCATACACGTGAGGGCTCCACCTYTTGTTTGCAATAACCTAAGGAAATTTCGCACAGTAAAAACAATAACATCTCTCATATTTTTTCTCTCTCCTCAATTCTCTTTGTTTCATTCTACATTCTCTCCCCTAAATACTCTTTTCTTGTTGCTCCATATATGATCCTCCATCTCTCAAATCATCAACATTCTCTAAAAAAAAAATGAAAACATGAAACAATTCAATAGAATTAGAACAATCATCAAACATCCAATAAATACTTAAAAGTAATTGTCATTTAAAAAAATAACTAGTACCAAAATAGTATCGTAGAAAATAAAACAATAATTTTTTAAAATAATAGAAAAAAGTAACTATATATACAGATTGTAGCCGGTGCAAATGACATTGCAATAAAATAATATACAAAATCTTTTAAATACTTCAACTTCAATAATTAAGTATAGCAGTTTTTGGTACAATAATATTGTTGGAAATTTAGGGTAATTATCCGGCAAATGTACACCCATAACAGCACATTTTTTATGATAGTTTCCTCAATATAAAGATTCAAATAGTAAAAATTCCCGAGAAGGTTTGGTACTGTACAAGGAAAACCGATGATACTTAATATTTAATCGGTATAATATTAACTCTAAAATGTATTCAGTGATAAATTGAATAATCAATTAATTTAGCTTGTTATTTTAATTTTATTTTTTTTTAACATGGTACCAAATAAGAGGGACAAATTTTATGGATTTACTGCGATTGGTTAGGAAAATAGTCATTAAATTACTCCACTTATGGGATCTCTTGGTCTATAAAATCTCTAGATAGACCTTCCTGGCATCCATAACTTCTTTAAAATTCTATGATAGTTACAAACAAGTGTTTGAAACACTCTTGTTGCATCTCGATTTTGAGGCTCCTTTCTTCATATGTAAACAAATATACCATTTTTGCCAAAGCTTTGACATTCTAAACCGGACGATGTAACCCATGAATATTTGTAATCCTGCATAATTGTTGAAATGTGTTTTGGGTGTCATTTTCCCTAAACATGTTGAAGCCATCGTTTTTCATGACCATTTTAACAAATTCATGCATCCACTTTGTCTCCGGTTTGAAAAGATGTCCATACATGGCTCCTGTATGTAATGTACTTAATATATAAAGAACATGAGTAACCAATACCGATGACAACGAAGTCGCCAAAATGCGTTATTCTACCCGTTTCGCACACGATTTTCGAGTATATCATGGCAAATCCAGCTTGGTAAATATCATAGCAATTGTGTACCATTACAACCAAGATTACTAGCAATATTTTAAAAAACAATTCCATGTTGGATATCAATCCATAATAAGTAGCCTTTTAATACAAGCCTATTGCATATTTTGTAGGTTCATATCCTATTTTATAGCTACAATATCCTTACTATATATAAGCGAGATCCAAATCACTGTTTCATGTATGAATAGATGGAACTTCCGCTTTTGCCCTTGCCATTTTGATGGTTATTGCGTTCCTACCATTGTATTCGCCTTGCTGCCACTGACCACACCCTTCCCAGCCCCCTTGTTGCGCCGATCACGACGTTGGTTTTCCTTTCATCTCTCTATTATTTCTCTTTCCATCCACGTTTTCCTTCTCCTTTCTCCCTTTATCTTTCTTCTAATTTTCCTTCTGGCTACTTTCTAGGCCACATTTTGTCTCATTATTTCTGGATTCATGGTTTGCGCTTGAAGTTTTCAAAGTTGTAGATCATGATTTTTATGTTTGATAAACCGCGCCATGCGACCTTAATGGGGCTCAAAAAAGTCATTCCAAGTCAATAATTATGTTGCAAGCTCATGGTTTAACAGGTTTTAAATTTTTGGGGTTTGCCAATAGACTTTTCGAATTTGATTGTTTCTGGATCTCACTTTTTATATAGTAAGATTTTCGGTTTTCTCCTTAGCACATTTTGTAAGCTTTGCTGGCGACCTATGGAAACGCAAAAAAGGATTTCCTGTTCGGGTTTGCTTCCAATGTGGGTTTCTTTTTGGGCTGTCCAATTCGATGAAAGTGATGTGGTGTTTTGATTACAATGTATGTGCATACCTACCGTTTTGAATTTTATTTTTTTTTGGGTTGTTATTGTTTTGTTAATTAGGGATTTTTTTGGAATGGTTTTGGTTTGGGCTTTTTTATGCCTTGGATTCAAATCAATTGAGCGGTTGGATTTTTATTTAAAAGTACTCTAGGTTCTGAAATTCATCTTCCTTGTTTTTTCGCGAATTAGGGTTTTGGGTTCGCAATTGGAATTTGAAAATTTTATTGGCTATATTATCGCAACCAAGTTTCGGTTTTGATTCATTTGGAATTTAGCCCAGAAGAGATCACTGATTGACTGGCAATTTATCAAAGTCCAAGTAGAAAAAGAGATTACTAATGGAAATCACAGTAATAAAGCACAAGTCCCTGTTCATGTCACCTCGTTGATAACAGATTCTAAGGGTAAAAACGTTTAATTAATATCTGGTGAAGGAGGCATGGTTCTTTCGAGTCGCATTTTGCAATACCCGCCCTTTCCTTTTTTGTCATCCTTCGTAGACACAAACCGGGGTTACTTGGTGTAGGGCCTTCGCGCCCCGCCATTAGGAGGGGCGTGACCTCAGCTTCAGTTTGTCATGGAGTTGAAGCCATGGTCCGAATGTGAAATGCGTTGGGGTTGATGCTTGTAGAATTGAGGGATCCGCACCACCCTACTGTCGCCTATATAGGTTATTCCGGACGCCGAAACATTGGTGCCATCAACGAGTTTTGCCCCCCACCAATAGGTCCAGTAACCAAGTGGTGGTTTCGGACATGTAACGAATCGAGATTCTGTAACCCAATTCCCCGCTGTAGCGGCCTCTACTCGGATCTCATTGTAGTTCCATAATCATAAATTTGAATTCAAAGAAAACTTATTGATTTACTTTGAAGCCGCATTAATTACTAGGTGGTTGCCTATTATGTACAAACCAAGACTTGCCCTACAATGGCAAGGCGATCACACTCTGATTGTTAGTCAGTGTTAAATAAAGTGTGCCTAGAAAAAAGCCGGTCGTTACACCATGATTACCGTGACTTTAATGTGACAAGCGAATTAAATATTTCCGGTCTTGTTTAAACAAATATAACAAGTGTGATAGAAGATATATATAGCAAGACATGAAAAACAAAGGTTAGTAAGCCATGATAATATGTATGTTGTGTCCTCCTCCACCTTTGTCCACTTTGCCATCAAATTGTTAGATAAAAACTCAAGGAAATCGCCTTTGCATCGAATTGCTTATTGAGAACAAACAACGAGTTAGTATTGACAATAACAAATGTTAATAATGAATTGTGACAAGAAGATGATGACAAATGATAATAGGTGTTAGAATGAAACCAACCATGGAACGTTGAAACATTAAGAAAATCGCTACATAATTTCATGAAACGATAAAAAGTGCAGTTTCTACATTGTTTTTAGATTGAATTAAACTCTAGCAATGTTGATCAATTAGAAGAGACAAAAGGAATTAAAAAGAGAGTGAAAGGATAGGTTTTTGGTGAAGTAATCTGATTTTTATCCCTTATTTCGCATTGTTGAATCGAAAGAGATCGATGCTACTTGAATCGAAAAGCCCGAATGTGTTTTGAGTGTTTTTGAAGAGAGAGAATAGATGTGTCTTGGGAAATTGTGCGTGTGAAGTGGTTTAAGTGAAAGTTTGGAGGTGTCTCTGAAGCGTATGAAGTGAAGGTGTCAGGTTTCTCGACTGAGGCAACATGGCAAAGGAGTATTTATAGGAACAGGCTAAAAACGAGGATAAGGCAACTGCGTATTAAATACGCTCATATGGCGTATATACGTCAGGAAAGAGCGTATATACGCTCACATGTAGGTATATACGCTTGCAACTTTCCCATAGGATTTTGGCAAGAACCTTATCCTTGAAGCTGCGTATATACGCTTGTTTGGAGCCGTATATACGCTCCTGACAGCGTATATACCGCTCCATACCTTGCGTTACGCTCAAGAACATTTGTGCGTACTATATGTTCATTCGTAACAAACCGTCTGAAATATTTTGTGATTTCCTCCGATTTTATTTGTCGTTGATTTCCGACCTTGATT